>CAKNYM010047474.1:28408-144874 GCA_932195095.1 Andricus curvator | reverse complement strand
GTCAAATTTTACATAAAACCAATACCTTCTCATTAGAATGAGAATGTAAAAAAAACTTGAATGGCTCAAATCATTAAAAAATCATTTACTATTATTTAAAAATGTAACATTTCTTATAAAAAGATTCTTTCTTCTTTTCTGAATGTAAAAATAAATGTTAAATTTTGTCCCTTTTTCGTAAAAAAATTACCCTGTTTCCTCTTTTTTGAGTTCCTGCGCTGTGGTCCCTGGGATTGAAAATTCATCTTGGGTAGAAAAATAATATTTTTGTTGTTGTTTAAAATTAATTCTTTTTAATAGAAAAGTCCACTATTATATTTCTGGTTCAGAATTCAGCTCTTTTGTTTGAAAATGTAATTAATTTGATGAGAATTCATTTTTCTGGTTGAAGATTCGTCTCTTTGGTTGAAAACTTAACTATTTTATTGAAAATTTACTTTTTTTTCTCGAAAATTCACATTTTCGGGTTAAAAGTTTAACTGTTTTGTAAAAAATTCGCCACTTTGGCTCAAAATTCCATAGTTTGGTTAAAGCTTGTTTTCTTTCATGACATAAATATCTTTCTTAGTTGATAGTTAGTTTTTTTGTTGAAAATTCATCCCTTTTGGTTAAAAATGCAACCTTTTCGTTAAAAATTAATCTATCATAGTTCACGATTCAATTATTTTGTTTTAAAAAATTCATTTTTTTGGTTGGATTCAACTTTTTTTTATTTCAAGTTGAAATCTTTTTTGGTTGATGTATCAACTATTAAATTTTTCGCTAATTTTCACCTTTATTGGTTGAGAATTCATCTTTATTCGCAGAAAAGTTAACTACCTGGTAAAAAGTTGAAAACTTGGTTGAAAGTCGAACTACGTTGTTGAAAATTATTGTTTTCTTTTGTTGAAGATGCATCTTTTTGATTGAAAATTGTTTTGTTTGTTTGTTATAAAGTAATAAGAAATAATAATAAAGTAATTTTTCATCTATTTCATTTTTGGTTGAAAATTGATCTTTTTGAGTTGAAAATTTAACTATTTGGTTCAATCGTCGTCTTATTGGTAAAAAAAGTAATCTTCATTGAAAATTCATATTTTGGCTAGAAAAATCCACTTTTTTGTTGAAAATTAATATTTTAGGTTTGACAGTTCATCTTATTGAAATTTCATATTTTTTGCTTGAAAATTCGTCCTTTTGGCTTAAAAATTCGTCATTTTTACTTGGAAATTAAACAATTTGATTGCAACTTTTTTCTCTCTCGAGTGAAGAAGCCTTTTTGGTTGAAATTGCAGCTGCTTTGTTGATTATCTTTTTGGTTCTAAAGCTCATCTTTGTAGGTTGAAAATTAAACTATTTGGGTAAAAATTTAAGTTTTTTGTTAAAAATTCGTTTCTTTTGCTTGAATCTTCAACTATTTTGTTATAAATGTAACTGATTGTTTAAAAAAAATTTTTTTTTTTTTTTGGCTGACAATTCAACCGATTTTCAATTGATAATTCAACTCAATTTGATTTAATATCTACATTAGTTTTATTAAAAAGAATTTATTCCCCTATTTTCGTGAAAGTTCATCCTATTTCCCCTGTTTTAAGAGAATTTGAAATCTGAACTGTGAAGTCTGCAGAGAAAAAATTATTTTTTTTCTAGTAAACTTCCGATCGTATTATGGTCCTGAGTTTTTACAGGGGTCTAATGCCGTGGGAAAAATACCCTGTCATTTCCCGGTTTATTACTGAATCGCGGAAAAATTTTCACATTCATTGAAATTCAAAAATTCGAATTCTTCAAGCAGAAAATTTGGTCATTCGACGTAATCAAATCAAAAGTGAACGCTCAATAATTCACACATATAAAATGGCAGCTCTCAGTATTATGAACAATTTTAAATTAAATGCCGTTAAATTACAAAATTTGAAAATTTAAACTTTCATAAATGGAACAGTTGAAAGATTTTTGGTTGAAAAATATAAATCCGCGTTATTAGTTTCAGTGCTACAAGTTGAAGCATAAGTCAATACATTTTTAAATTTTGAAAATGATATCATTTCGAAGCAATTTTAAGTTAGAGACATTAAAAATTGAACGATTTTAAATATTTTTTAAAACTAAACACTTTTTAAGTTAGAAGGTCAATTATTTTAGTCTTTTGAAATCAATATTTATTCAATTTTTATTTATACTAAAAAATTTTAAAATTTCAATCAGAAATTAAAAATTAAACAAAATTAAACAATTCAAATTCTAACTTTCAACGTTTAAATTTAGCACTCCGAAATTTCAACGATTCGGGGTTTTCTATTTGATACAATTTAGTTTCAAATTATTTTGTTTTGCATATTTTTGATTTGTAATGGCTCATTTTAAATAAACAGTAAAATATTTCTAAGTATTGAAAAATATTCCTTTTTTAATTTCAAATCGCATGCGTTAAGAATGGAATATTTTAGACTGAAACATTGTTTGAACTTCATGCGATTTGAAATTGAATAGAAACATTCAATTATGAATCTATTAATTTTAAATTATTTAAAAACTGAAAATATTTGGTAAAGTTTCAATCGAACGTTTACATTTGTTTAACTACTAAGGCATTCGAATTGGAACAGTTCAATTTTTAACTTTCAAATCTTTAAATTGTTTATTTTTGAATAGATTCAGAATCGTCTTGTAAAATGAATTTCCCGGTGTTTCCCGGTGTCGAAAATTCCCGGTCCAGCGGTCACCTTGTTTTAAAATTATCAGCTTCAGGGTAAAAAAAATTCCAAATTTAAAAAGGAGGAAAAAATACATGTTTCCAATCAATTGTTTTCATTTTTGATGAACATCAAAGTATTTATTTGTTCTGAAAAATTTTTTATTTGAATTTTTTTGTTTCAAGTTATTTTCTTTAAAACTTATCCAAATCGATCCTCTTGGTAAAATCATATCGATCCTGGTAAAATAATAATAATTTGCTCAACTTTTAGTATATTTTAGTACTTTTTTAACGAATAATAACTTACGAAATTGAGACACATATATCATAGGAGAAAACCGGGAAAAAAGTTAATTCCGATCCAGGAAATCCAGGAATTTGAAAAAGAAATTTCGCTGAACACCCCTGAATCTGAGTTGAGTAGAAATGCACTCGAACTTGGATTTGAGCACGGTTTTGGTTCTGACCTTCGACTCAAAGCCAGGCTTTCCGAACGTAAACATCAGGGCCGTATGAACACTGAGAGTGAACTGACGCAACGTGACGCAATTATCCAATTAGGCTGTTAGGGTCCAGCGCTTTATCACTATGCTACAATTTTTTCACGCATGAGTGACCAAGGACGTCTTCCCCTTTCTGCCCCGCGGCTCCTCTCATCCGAAACCGCGGCGAGGCGTCATTTCTCGGAAGGCGCAAATCAAGATTCCTCTAATCCAAGTTCCAGTGTAGTTAGTTATTTGAAGAAAAAAAAACTAAATTGCGATAAAACTTACCGTATATGTATTTCAATCAATGGTGTCGATAAAATAAAACAGTAATAATTTTGCATTTTTCAGAGACAACTGGAAACCGACGAAATGGCTGAGGGAGAATTTGACGAATGCACTTGGGTTGTAAAAAACGTGAAACGGATCTACGAAGATAAGTTGTCAATGAGATCACCGGTATTTTCAACGAGAGCATTTTCTCTGCCACCAATTTTTGATTATTTTCACTATCGTTTGTTAATTTCAACTAAAACAAAAGAAAATATGTC
The DNA here is from genome assembly GCA_932195095.1 of Andricus curvator. Classification (NCBI taxonomy): domain Eukaryota; kingdom Metazoa; phylum Arthropoda; class Insecta; order Hymenoptera; family Cynipidae; genus Andricus; species Andricus curvator. Next base: position 141,161 of record CAKNYM010047474.1, on the reverse strand, counting down.
TGGGTGTTACGAGGTAACAAAGGAAAAGCAATACATAGCTTTGTATCTTCAGAATTTGCGCTTCGTCTTAAGTCTGCACTTATTGAAAGTAACTTTTTCTATCATAAATCCCATTGAAGGGAAAGTACTAAGTAAAAGTACAACTATTTTCAATATTAAGAGAAATCAGCTAGGTGGTATTCAGGATTTTATAAGTATTCCGAAATTAGAAAAGTTGAATCTTGAAGATCTCGTAATAAAATGTGAGATTCAGGCAATCCACAGAGACTTTACAAAATTTAAACTGCTTCTGAACAATAATTTGTACAGCGATATCGAATTGCTCGTCGGCGATAAGAAATATCCAGCCCATAAGTTGGTGCTGGCTGTAAGCAGCAAAGTTTTTCGAGATCAATTTTATCGACAAGATGCCTTATCGAAAATAAAAATCGATGATATGGATCCTAAAGTTCTTTATGAATTACTGAGATTCATGTACACAGGAACGGTGGAATACATGGATAAAATAACGTGCCAAGTCTTCAATGTCACCGTTAAATATGATGTGAGCGATTTCTTTGAACAATTCAGAAATGTCCTGAATGCGAATTTGAATGTTGAAAATGTGATTCCTAATTTTCTAAGCTGTTATGAAAATTATCAAGGCCGGCTTCTCTTGAAAGATATGTTTTCTGTATTCATCGTAAAAAACATTAAAACCATTATGAAATTAGGAAAGTGTACAGAATTAGTAAGGATAGCGCCAGAATTTATTTCGCATATTTTAGTAAACGTTTCTACTTCCCGAAAAAAAAATGGTTACAAAAAAGACGAAAATTGGCAGATAAGTAAAAATCTTTACTTAAACGATAAGGTACAATCACAAAAACAATACGAAACTTTTTTGAACGACAAAACTTTCAGCGATGTCGAAATTCACGTAGGGGATCAAAAATACTCTGCACATAAGATAGTTCTTGCAGTAAGAAGTCCTGTTTTTAAAAGCATGTTTTCTCACAATATGCTGGAAGCAGTTTCCGGGATGGTTAAAGTAGAAGACGTGGAACCAGAAGTTTTTTATCAAATGCTGAGATTTATTTACACGAACGAAGTCGAAAATGATGCAAAAACGGACGATCTGATGCAACAGCTTTTGATTGTAGCCGATAGGTATGAGATTAGTGATCTAAGAAGAGAATGTGAAATTATTCTTACGAAGAATATAACTGCAGAGAATGTTGTCAATACTCTCAAATTTGCTGATAAATTCAATGCCGAAGGATTAAAGAACAAATGCCTTGAATACGTTATAGATCATTTCTGTTTGGGGCCATTGAAACAGAATTCTAGTTCTTGGAATGAATATGCTCTTAATAAAGCTTTAGGAGCATCTCATCCGCATTTGCTTCTTGATTTACTAACAATGATTACTGTGAATTACAAGCCTTTGTAACATGAAATTCCTTAACTGTTTTCATTCATGTTTATGTCATAGAAAGTTCCAAAAATACATGGCAAAAACAGTTTTTTCTGAAAATTGCATGAGGAAAATACAGTGTTTGCAAATTTGCGATCAAAATGCGAATACCATAATAAAGTAGTACTTTTTTCTTCACTTGAAAGTATGTTCTTTACTTGAAAGTATATTTGTAAGAAGCGAAATAATGTTCTTACATTAGTATAAAAGGATTTAATATTTAAAGTAACATTTTTAAGATGTGTACTGATTTTTAATTATATATTTTTCTGATATTCAATAAAACATTTGGAAATCAACGAAAGAGCCTATTTTGTTAGAAACTTTCAATACATTTTACTAAGAGGAATTTAAGTAATTTAATTTTAACAATTAATTAATTAATATCTAAGAAAAGTGGTGTAACAGTATATCTCGAACATCTAACAATCATTGTTGTTGAAAACCTGATTGGATTTTCTTTACTTGAAGTTGTTTTGCATCTTCAATTTGCAATTTTGAAAATTAAAATCTACAAATAAAAATGTTATACGTGATTTATGTTAGTGCTTTTCACTGGAAAATAGTTTTTTTCAATTTTATTATAAAATTATAAAGTTTGGAAGGTTTAAAAATGTCTAAAAATTGTCGGTTGTGTTAATTTTTTTTCATCCGAAATTAGCATTTTTAAGCAGACATCATGCGCGTTATAGCGTTTTGCACCAAAATTTATAATTTTAAAACAAAAGTCATTAAAAATCAAACACAATTTTCAAAGAGTATCAGCTTATATTAATGTTTTTTTACAGGAAACAGGTTATTAAAAAAAAAAATACAAGAAGACTCACAACTTTTCAACAGTTTTAGGTCATGTTGCTAGTTCACACAAGAAATCAATTTTTGGAGGGAATTTCTATTTTTTAACGAAAATGCAACTGTTTGATTGTGTGTATACAAGAATATTATATATTAATTCTGTAGTTAAGATAACAATTTTCATCAATTATCAAAAATATTTCTTGCTTTTGTGCAAAATTTTAATTTTTGTTTGTTAGAAATGCAACTTTTTGGATGAAAAATAAAACGTCTTGGTTGAGGATTCAATTATTTTGTTGAAAATTCGTCTTTTTTTATTGTTAGTTGAATTCAACTGTTTTTTATTTAAATTATATGTAAGTTCTTTTTTTTTTTGAACATTTAACAAATTGGTTGAAAGTTGAAATACTATGTTAAAAATGTATTTGTTGTTGAAGATTCATCATTTTAGTTGAAAATTCATCTTTTTGGTTGAAAATTTAACTATTTTGTTGAAAATTCATTTTTTAATGTTCAATTCAACTGTTTTTTATTTTTAATTATTTTTTTTTAATACAACTATTAAATTTTTCTGTGAAGAGGTACATTTTAGGTCTTATGGCCCTTCAAGTAAAATAAAAAACGAAACTACTTGAAATTTCGTTTATTAATTCTGACATTTCGTTTAAAAAATAAATTTCCTACAAAAAAAAACGAATTTTCTGCCAGTTAAATTATATAAGACGAATTTTTAACAAAATATTTTAATCTACAGCCAATAAAATCAGTTTTAAAAAAAGAAGACTAATTTTCTACCCAAAGGACCAATTTCCAACAAAGTACATAAATTTTCTACCAAACAGTTGTATTTTTCACCTAACAACAAATAGATGAATTTGCAAGCAAATAGTTAAATTAAAAAAAAAGTTATTAACCAAAAATGAAATTGTTACATTTTCAGTTTACAAACTTTTTTTCCAACAAAAAAATGAATTTTCTTTCGGTTAAATTGAACCAAAGAAATGAGTTTTTAATTATTTTATTTTGAAATGAATTTCAATAAAATACCACGAAATTAATTAAATGAATTTGGCAAAAACCTCTAAAATGTCGGCGCGTACAAATTTTCATAGAAATACGCAATAAATGATCTCGACTCGAGAAGAGCAAAAAGTTATTGGAAATACATTCTTTGTTGATTTCGTAAACAAATTGAGCCTATTCTTTGAAAAATGGCCAAACTCTCAATTTGCTCATGACAATTATTTAAATAACTAATAAATCTTGGAAATTTGCAAAGCATAATAGAAAAAAGTCATCGGAAAGATATTCTCAGTTAATTGTGTAAGAAATTGACCCTATTCGTTGAAAAATAGCCAAACTTTGAATTTGTTTATGAATGTTGTTTAAGTAATTATTAATTTTTGAAAATTTACCAAACAACATAGAAATGAGTCATCGGAAAGATAATCTTAGTTGACTCCGTAAACAGATTGTGTCTATTCCTTGAAAAATAGCCAAATTTTGAATATGTTAAAGAAAATTGTTTAAGTAATTAATAATTATTGTAAATTTGCAAAGTAACGTAGGGAAGAATTATTGGAAATACATTCTTTGTTGATTCCGTAAAAAAATTGAGCCTCTTCGTTGAAAGATAGCCAAACTCTGAATTTGTTAATGGGAATTGTTTAAATAATTAATCATTCTTGTAAATTTACAGAAGCAACATAGAAAAGAGTCATCAAAAAGACTTTTCTCAGTTGTCCTCGTAAAAAAATTGTGCCTATTCCTCGAAAAATAGCAAACTCTGAATAAGTTTATAAAAAATGTTTGAATAATTAATAATTGTAAATTTGCAAAGTATCGTAGAAAAAAGTTATTAGAAATACATTCTTTCTTGATTCCCTAAACTAATTGATCCTATTCGTTGAAAAATGGCCAAGCTCTTAATTTGTTTACGAAAATTGTTTGAATAATTAATAATTCTTGGAAATTTGAAAAAAATAGCACAGGATGAATTCATATTTTCAAATCTTTTAGATTGCAATAACAGTTACAATTAAAAGGACGTCATATTATTTGAAAATGTAACTGAAAGTTAAATAAAATAAAATTCTGAACGTTCATAATTTTGTATTGTTAGTTAAAATTAGAAGTATGTAATTGTCTTTGATAATGTAAATGGAAGTAAAATAAATTTCTAAATGTTCATAATTTATATTGTTTATTATTTTAATAAAAAAAATTATTTTCGAAAAAAGTCAGGCTATATAATTTTAAAAAGAAACATCAACTTTTAGTTGATTTTTTCAATTTGCTTGAAAGCTATCTAAATTTTGATAAAAATTTAAAAAGAGCACAGGATGAATTCATTAAAATGGTTTAAGATTCAATAAATGTTTCCAAAAAACAAAAATGAGCCCCAGCCGAATTCTATACGATCGCAGTAACTTATCAGTACTAATCTTCTCATCGATAATGTAAATAGATGCGATAATCGGTTTAATGTTTAACAAAATAGTTGAATTTTAAATTAAGAAAGAAAAGTTTTTAACTAAAAAATATAATTTTTCAGCCAAAAATGGAATAGTTACATTTTTAGTTTGAAAAATTAATTTTCAACAAAAAAATGTATTTTCTTCCAGTTAAATTGAGCCAAAAAACAGACAAAAAGATGAATTTAAAAAAAATAAGATTGATTTTCTACCCAAAAAGACGAATTTTCAACAAAATACATGAAATTGATATAAAAACAAGATGATTTTTCTACCCGACACCATGGATTTTCAACAAAAAAGTTAATCTTCAACCAAGTAGTTATCTTTTCATATACTTTAATTTTTAACCATTTAGTTGAATTTTCTACCAAAATAGTTGGATTTTCAAATAGAAAAGATCAATTTTTAAATAAAAGTATAAATTTTCAAACAATAATGAAATATTTATATTTTCAGTTAGAAAACTGGTTAAATTTTCCACTCCAAAGATGAATTTTCAACTAAAATGAGGAATCTTCACAAAAAATTGATTTTTAGCAAACTAGTTCAACTTTCAACCAGGTAGTTGAATTTTGAAATGAAAATTATGAATTCTCAAGAAAAAGTGTAATTGATATTTTAAGTAAAAAACATTTTAATTTAAATCAAAAACAGTTGCACGCAGTAAAAAAATACGAATATTCAACAACATAGTTGAAGTTTAAATTAAAGAGATAAATTTGTTAACGAAAAAGATAACTTTTGAACTGAAAAGATTAATTTTCTACTAAAAAACACGAAGTTTCAACAGAATACAAGAATTTTTCAACTAAAAAAGATCAATTTTAACCAAATGGTTAAATTTTGATCTAAGAAAGATCAATTTTCAGTTGAAAAAAAGTCAATTTCAAGCCAAAACAGAAACGAATTTTCAACAAAATAGTTAAATTTTCCAGCAAAGAGGTGATCAACCAAAAAGATAAATTTTTAACTAAGTACAACTTTCAACCAAGTTGTTGAATTTTTGACCAAAAATATGAGTTTATAACAATATAGTTTCATTTGCAACAAAATAATTAAATTTGCAATCAAATAGTAGAATTTTTAATCAAAACCAAAATTTAAACGAAATATCGAGAAAAAGGGAAAATTTCTTGAAAACAAGAGAAAAGTGATATAAAAAAAAATTAGATGTTCTTGAAAAAGGGGAAAAGGGGGGAATATTTCGCAAAAGACGCAAACTTTTTAAAAATTTATTATCAAGAAACGTACAAAAAGTTATCTAAGTTCGAAACGTTACTCCCCTGGAGCTCCCCCCCCCCCCCCCTCCAACCTGTTATCAACCGTATTTTTTGGTGTGGATTGGGGAATCAGGTAATGAACGGGAATTTTTTGAGACCGGGAAAAACCGGGAAATTACAGTGCATTTATTTTTTAACCCGGAATTTCACAATTGTTTCAATGAAAAATTTATTCAGTCACTTGAAATATCATACATTTCATATCACGTGATATAATGCAATTTAAAACAAGTTTGATTTCAACTTTTGTTGTCAAGTTCATTTGTTAACTTTATTAAAAACCTTTGAATTTTTGCTAAAAAAAAGTTTTGAATTCATTAACTGTAAATATAAATTAATTAATCAATTTTAATATTGAACTGTAATTTTAGCATAAAAAATTGAACAATAACTGATTTTACATGATGATTCTGAATCTGTTCAAAATTAAACAATTAATATAGTTGAATTTTCAACTAAAAAAGGGAACGACTGAGAAATCCCGAAAAATAAAATTCCCGAATAATAAAATTCCCGAATAAAAAAATCCCCAAATTGGAAAATTCCCCAATAATAAAATTCCCGAATAATAAAATCGCCAAATTGGAAAATTTCCGAATAATAAAATTCCCGACAGAAAATTGCCGAATTTAAACAATTAAATTTTGTTTATAAATATTATTTATTTATTAAAAATACAATAATCAAATATTTTCTCTAAAAAAATATTTTTAATGTTTAAAGTTTCTAAAATTATTGTCTGGATTTAAAATAATAATAATTGCAAAAAATATATTTCCGGATGTAAATTGTTTTAAACTATTCTTATTATAAATTCAAACAATAATTTTAGAAACTTTAAACATTAAAAATAATTTTTGTTTATAGAAATATTTTATTATTATTCTTTCAATAAATAAATAATATTTATAACATTTTTTTAAATTGTTTATTTTAATTTTTATTCGGGAATTTCACAGTCGCCCCTCAAAAAGATCAATTTCCAAACAAAAATGGAATACTTAAATTTTCAGTTAAAAAAATTAACTTTAGACCCAAAAAAAAACGAGGTTTCAACGAAATCGTTGAATTTTTAAGAAGAGAGATTAATTTTCAACTAAAGTGCTGAATGTTCAACCAAAAAACGAGTTTTTTTACAAATTAGTTAAATTTTCAACCAAAAAAGATGAATTCTCATCCAAAAATTTAATAGTTGATATTTTAATTATAAAAAAACAGTTGAATTCTAGCAGAAAGACGAATTTTCTTCAATAAAATAGTTGAGCTCTGAACCGAAAGAGATGAATTTTCAACTAGAAAAATGAATTTTTTAATAAAGTAGCTAAACCATGTAGTTCAAACCTTAACCAAAAGAGCATAATCTTCAACCAAACAGTCGAATTTTTAAGCATAAAAGATGAAATTTCTATCAAAAGAGAATAATTTTCATGGACTGAACATTTTTGAAGATGAAAATTCCTGTCACTGAAAATCCCCTCCCCCCCCAATATTAAAATCTAAACAATTAAGAAATTGTTAAATATTAAATAAATTACTTTTATTTGATAAACATATTTTTATATTTATTTTTTATTATTAAAACAATTTTTTAGTTGTTATTCGGAAATTTTTCTATTACAATTTTAATTGATCTATTCAAAAAACTGTTGAGCTTTGATGTACAAATAACAATTGAAAATTATCAATTCGAAAATACTTGATATAAAAATAATTTAATTCATAATAAAATAAAATCTCCACTTAATTTTTAAGTGACAATTTTAGAAAGGTTGTTGAAAAGCATCAACAAATATAATTATTCTAAACATACTTTTCATATTTTATACTAAAACAGCTATTTATAGTTCAAGGATTACATTTTTTACTTTCTTTTTTTATTGCTTTCTTATGTATAAAAGTTTAGTTATATACAATTTAATAAAATATCTTCAGATATAAAATTAAATTAGTGTCTACCGTTTCTATTTTTCTTCATAGAACTGGTTTTTGGTATTTACATTGTACCCAAACTCGATACATTGTCAGCTGCTTTCCTCGATTTACTTGCAATCTTCTATCGATGAGATTTTGTTTTTCCACGAATCCGCATTCAGTTAACATTTCCCTTATTTCGTCTGGAAAAAAAATTTCATTGAGTTGAATTAAGGTTAAAAAACATGAAATCTGATGTACATGCCTTCGTAAAATATTTGTGAAATCTTTGAAATTTTTCTGAAATCTTTGCAATAGGAATTATTATAAATCTTTTTAAAACTTTGTGAAGTCTTTGTGACTTTATTGAAATCTTTGAAATCTCTCTGACATCTTTGAAATCTTTATTACATTTTTGGATATTTTGGTAAAATGTTTGGAAATCTATCAAATATTTGCGAAATCTTTCAAAGACTTAGAAATATTAAAAAATAATCTTTGTAAAATCTTTGAAATCTTTTGAAATTATTTGAAATATTTTTTAGTTTTTTAAAACTTTGTGAAATCTTTTAAAATTTTTGGTGAGATCCTATTAATTTTTGTTGAATCTTTGAAATATTTTGAAATATTTCGAAGTCTTTTAAATCTTTTTGAGATATTTTGAAATCAATTAAACCTGTGTGAAATCTTTATTATATTTTTGTGAAATGTTTGAAATCTATGAAATATTTGTGAAATCTTTTAAATTCTTTAAATTGAAATTCTTTCAATCTTTGTTATATCTTTGTGAAATTTTGTTTGAAATCAATTAAGTGTTTGTGAAAGCTTTGTGACTTTATTGAAATCTTTGAAAATTTGTGTGTAATATTTGAAATCTATGAAATATTTTTGAAATTTTTGAAATCTTTTGAAATATATTTTAGTCTTTTGAATCTTTGTGAAGTCTTTGAAATCTTTATTAGATTTTTTGAAATTTTTGTGAAATGTTTGAAATCTATGTAATATTTGTGAAATCTTTTAAAAAAATAAAAACTTTTTAAAATATTTTGAAATCTTTGTGAAATCTGTAAAAAATTGTGAAATTCTTTCAATCTTTGTTAGATCTTTGAGAAATTTTTTTTCAAATCAATTAAATGTTTGTGAAATCTTTGTGACTTCATTGAAATCTTTGAAAATTTGTGTGAAATATTTGAAATCTACGAAATAATTGTGAAATTTTTGAAATATAATTTAGTCTTTTGAAGTCTTTGAAATCTTTATTAGATTTTTGGAAATTTTTGTGAAATGTTTAAAATCTATGAAATATTTGTGACATCTCATAAAAACATCAAAATTTGTTTTTAAATATTTCAAAATCTCTTGAAATCTTTGTAAAATCTTTTTAAATCACTGAACTCTTTTAACATTTTTTGAAATTAATTAAATCTTTGTGAAATCGTTTTGACTTCATTGAAATCTTCGTCATCTTTCTTAAATCTTTGAAACCTCTCTGAAATATTTGATATATTTATTAAATCTTTGGACATTTTTGTGAAATATTTGAAACCTATGACATAATTGTAAAATCCTTGAAAAACAACATAGAAATATTTAGAAATATTTTTAAATCATTTTTGGAATTGTTTTGAAACTTTTGAGATCTTTTTTAACTGTTTTGAATATTTGTGAAATTTTTTTAAATTTTTTGTATAATCCTTTAAATTTTTGTTGAATCTTTTTGAAGTTTTTGAAATCTTTTGAAATATTTTTAAGTCTTTTTAAGTCTTTTAAATCTGTGAAATCTTTGTGAATTCATTGAAATCTTTAAAAATCTTCGAAATATTTCTTAAATCTTTAAAAATTTTGTGAAATGTTTGAAATTAGTGAAATCTTTTAAAAATCTAGACATTTTTCGAAATATTTTAAAGTCTTTTGAAATCTTTGCAATATTTTTTTAAATATATGAATTCTTTTGGCATTTTTTAAATTGTTGAAATCTTTTTTAAATGTTTGAAAAATTTGTTAAGTTTTTTAAAAATTTCTATGTAATCCTGTAAATTTTTGTGAAACCTTTGAACTCTTTTGCCATTTTTTGAAATATTTTCAAGTCTTTTAAATCTGTGTGAAATATTTTTAAATCAATTAAATCTCTGTGAAATCAATGAGATTTTTGTGAAGTTTTTAAAATCTTCATTAAATTTCTGGAAATTTTTGTGAAATCTACGAAATATTTGTGAAATCTTTTAAAGACATAAACATTGTTTTAAATATTTTAAAATCTCTTGAAATCTTTGTGAAATCTTATTAAATCTTTGAACTCTTTCGACATTTTTTAAAATCAATTAAATCTTTGTGACCTCATTGAAATCATAGAAATCTTTCTGAAATCTTAATTAAATCTTTAGAAATGTTTGTGAAATATTTGAAATATACGAAATATTTGTGAAATTAAGTTCAAATTCAATTCAATCAAAAGTCGAGTGGTAAACGCTTCGGATTTTAGTTTTTCTTGAAGTTTAAAAAAAACGACTAAAATATGAAAATTATAATAACAAAATACACCTGTATTTGTTTGTTCCAGTAAAATTCAATGAAACCAAACAGAAATATAAATATTTCAGAATTTCTGAAAATAGAAACAACCCAAAAAAAATATTGAATTGAAAGTTGAAATAACTTGAAGTAGTAGAAAGAGGCGTCTGTTTTTATTAAAAATCTCACCCTGAGTGAAAAAATAAACACGAGTTCCATCTCCTCTTGCATAAAAATTTTCCGAGAGACATCGACCTTTTTTAAATCTCAACTGTGCCATGTCGTATCTTCCATAGTCTCTAAATAAGAGCAGACCTCCTGGTTTCAAGTATCGATAAATTTGTTTAATTACGTGCTGCATTCTGTAAAAAAAGTATGTTTAGTTTCAGAACTAAATTATAAAAACTATAAAAACTCAACAATTTCGGCTTCAAAATAAAATTCAATTTTTTATAATACTTTTTTTAAACAAATACAATCACTAATTTAAAGCCTGAGAATGGAACGATTAAAATATTGAAAATAATTCAAACTTACTTTTCCGGATGAATAGCAGAAAGTACAAATATTAAAACGACAATATCCAAACTTCCTTCCTCGAAAGGAGGCGCCCAATCGTCTTGAGTCGCATCAAGAACGAAAGCTTTACACCTAAAAAAAATTTTTATTTTTTATTCAAGCTGAGCAGAAAAATTTCATATTTATATTAAATTTCATAGTAATAGATAATATTTTTTGAAATCATTTTAATTTTTGAAATTATCTTCATTTACCTAAAAGTGTCGTATGCGGAATATTGCTGCAAAATTTCAAAATATTTCAAAAATTGCATAAAGATTTAGCAAAGATTGAAAGGATCTCATAAAAAATTTGAAAAGATTTAACAAATATTTCCGAACATTTTAAAAATATTAAAAAAAATTCAAAGTAATTCAAAATATTTCAATAGAGTTTAAAGATTTAAAAAGATGTCAAAACTAGTTTGTAAATTTCAAGCATTTCACAAAAAACTACCAAAGATTCTAATAAAGATTTAAAAGGTTTCAGAGAGATTTTTAAAATTTCAGAAAGATTTGTATGATTTCAATGAAGTCACAAAGATTTCACGACGATTTAATTGATTTCAACATATTTCATAATGACTTAACAATATTTCAAAAAAGTTGAACGATTTTAAAAGATTTCAGAAGATTTTAAAATATTTCTAAATAGTTTTAATTATTTCATAGATATTTAATAGATTGCAAACATTTTACAAAAATTTCCAAAGGTTTAACAAAGATTTGATGGATTTCACAAAGATTCCAATGAAGTTACAGAGGGTTCAAAAAGATTTAATTGATTTCATAAAGATTTAATTGATTTAAAAATATTTCACAAAGATTTTAAAAAGCTTAAAAATATTTTAAAAGATTTAAAATAATTCAAAAAGATTTAACACGAATTTTAAGGATTATACAAAAAAAATAAAAAGATTTCACAAATATTTAAAACATTTTAAAAAAACTAAAATATTAAAAAATATTTCTAATTTTTTTTATGTTTTTAAAAGATTTAACAAAGATTCGAAGGATTTCACAACAAATTAAAAAATATATGAATAAATAGATTTTAAATATTTCAATAAAAAAAGTTACAGAGATTTCACAAAGATTTAATTGATTTCAAAAAATTTCACAAAGCTATAAATTACTTAAGAATATTTCAAAAGATTTCAAAGATTTCACAAAGATTTGAAGGATTTCACAAATTTTTTCGAAGATTTAAAACATTTCAAAGATTTCAATAATTTCAAAATAATTTATAAGATTTAAAAAAGTTTCACAATTTCAAATATTTCACAAAAATTTGCAGAAATTTGATAAAGATTTTAAAAACTTCACAACAATTTCATTGATTTCACGGAGGTTTAATTGATTTAAAAATATTTCACAGAGATTTAAAAGACTTAAAAATATTTCAAAGATTTCACAAAAATTTAAAGGATTAGGTACACAAAAAAAATGTTTAAACTTCACAAACATTTCAATCATTTTAAAAAGATCTCAACAATTTCAAAAAAAACTTTAAATGCCACAAGAATTCAAATATTTTTAAAAATATTACAAAGATTTCAAAAAACTTCAAAATATTTCTAAAAATATCTATGTTTTTAAAAAATTTGACAAATGTTTCACAGATTTCAAACATATCACAAATATTTCCAAAAATTTAATCAAAATGTTAATGATTTCAGAAAGCTTTCAAAGATTTCAATGAAGTCACAGAGATTTCACAAAGATTTAATTAATTTCATAAAGATTTAATTGATGTAAAAATATTTCACAAAGATTTAAAAAAGCTTAAAAATATTTTAAAAGATTTCAAATAATTCAAAAAGATTTAACACAAATTTTAAGGATTATACAAAAAAATTAAAAAGATTTCACAAATATTTAAAACATTTTAAAAAGACTATAATATTAAAAAATATTTCTAAATTTTTTTATGATTTTAAAAGATTTAACAAAGATTCGAAGGATTTCACAACAAATTAAAAAATATATATGGTAAATAAATAGATTTTAAATATTTCAATAAAATCACAAAGATTTTACAAAGATTTAGTTGACTTCAAAACATTTCACAAAGATTTAAAAAATTTGAGAAAGATTTAACAAATTTCAAAAAATTTCCAAAGAGTTCAAAGATTTCAAAAAGTTTCACAAAGATTTAAAAACATATTTCTAAATTTTTTTATCTTTTTGAAAGATTTCACAAATATTTCATAAATTTCGAACATTTCAAAGATTTAAAAGATTCATAGATCTAAAAAATTTCACAAAAATTTCCAAGGATTTCACATATATTTCCAACATTTCAGATAGATTTCGAACATTTTATAAAGCTTTAAAGGATTCCCAACAAATTAAAAAAAAATATTTCAAAAATTTTGAAAAGATTTGAAAAATTTCAAAATAATGCAAAAAGTATCAGAAGAATTCAGATATTTTAAAGTATTTCACAAAGATTTCAACAAACAATAAATTATTTCTAAGAATGTCTATGCTTTTCAAACATTTCAAACAAATTTCCAAGAATTTAATAAAGATTTCAAAGATTTCAGAAAGATTTCATTGATTTCAAAATATTTCTTAAAGATTTAAAAGACTTGAAATTATTTAGAAATATTTCAAAGAATTCACAAAGATCTAAAGGATTTCAAATTTTTGTAAGATTTCACAAAGATTTCGAACATTTAACAAATTTAAAAATAGTTTTAAAAATGTCAAGTGTTCAAATATTCAAAACGATTTCACAAAGATTTCCAAAGATTACAAAAGATTTTTAAATTTATCTAAAATTTTTTGTTTTGCAAAGATTTCACAAATATTTAATAGGTTTCATTTCCAAAGATTTAATGAAGATTTAAAAGTTTTCGCGAAGATTTAATTGATTTCACAAAGATTGTAAAAAATTTCAAAGATTTTAAAAGATTACAGAAAATTTTCATATTAATATTAAATTTCATAGTGTAGTAATATTGTGTGAAATTATTTTAATTTTGTAATCATCTTCACTTACCTAGACGTGTCGTATTCGGTATTTTGCTGCAAGATTTCAATGGCATTGCTCGAAAAATCACAGCAATAAACGAACAAGTTGGGATCCTTATTGTATAAAAGTAGTGGAAAAACTGTATTTCCGACTCCGCAGCCTATTTCCAATATTTTATTTCCATCTCCAATCAATTCGTTTTGAGTAACGGAATCATCTGGTAAAACTCTTGCGACTTTTTTCTCAGAACTGGGAGCGAGTTCCGGAAATTCGGTAAAAAGCCAGTGTCTATCTTTGAAAAATCTGAAGAAAAAAAAATTAAACATTTGAGGCCATGTAATACCTACTCGATTCCTACCTTACCGACATTTTTTATCAACAACTCAGGTCCACACGAATTGATATATCGTGTTGAAAATTTGGAAAATTAAATAAAATGCACTAAGTAACGTTTGTAGGTCCTTTTCAGGAAACACCACAAAAGATTCCCAAAATTATTTTCTTTTTGTAATTCTGTTCTAAATTTAAAAAATGCAAAAAAAATATCGGTAAAGTAGGAAACGGGTAGATAATACATGACCATGAACAGATCGGTATTCTATTTAATTCTAAATAAGTAAATAATCTTTTGGTAGATAATCCGAAATAAAAACGGATTTAAACAAATGTAATCTCTATCGATTATTCAATTTTAAATAATAATTATGATACGTTAATTTATTTATGGAAGGTTTGAGCATGTTTTCGGATCATATTTTAATTATTAATAATATTTTTGACATTGTTAATGCTTTTTAATAGTAAAATGCAAATTTTCAGATACCTATTTTGATGGATTTCGTAAAATTTATCCCAGTATTTATCGGCTTCAATTTCATATTTTGTAATCAATTCAGAAGAAGCACAAACTGCTGAATTTTCGGCAACTTTTTGACGAGCTGATTCTTCCTGTTCTTCATTCCAAGTCACGTTATCCCTAAAAAATTATATTTTTGTATTCCTTTTGCTCATTTACACAAAAGGAAAACTACTTAAAAAGAAAATGTACAGATTTTAAAACTAAATAGTGAAATAAATCTATGCAGAAATTGAAGGAAATATTTAAATCAACTAAATAAAAGTACAAGAATTATTGCTGTAAGTTATTTATTTTATGAATATAATGTGTCCCTAAATTTTAAAGTTATTGAATATAAATGTTTCAAAAATCTTTTTATATCAGTGGCTTTAGTTTTGCTACAGTTTTGCTTTCAAAAATACTTTTTTGTTGTTGAAAATTTATCATTATTAGTTAAAAATCCGTGTATTTTGATGGAAATTAATTTTTTTTGGTAGAAGTTAATCTTCTTGGTTGCAAATTCATCTTTTTGGTTGAAAATTCAACTATTTCAGTTAAAGATTCATCATTTTAGTTAAAAATTCATCTTTCTAATTTAAAAATGTAACTATTGCTTTCAAAATTTCTTTTTTTGTTTTGTTGAAAGCTTTTTTTTAACTGAAAAAGGAACTATTCCAATTGAATATTCCATCATTTTATTTGAAAATGCGTCTCTTTGATTGAACATTAATTTTTTCAACTGAAAATTTAACTGCGTACTTTTTGGTTGAAAAATTATCTTTTTTAGTCGAAAATCCATTTATTTTCATGAAAATTCATCTTTTTTGGTTATAGTTGATCTTTTCGGTTAAAAATTCAACTATTCCTGTTAGAGATTCATCTTTTTTGTTTAAAATTTAACTATTCCAGTTGAAGATTCATCAGTTTGGTTGAAAATCATTTTTTTTTATTGACAATTTAACTATTTTATTTTTGGTTGAAAATTGATCTTTTTCAGTTGAAAATTGATCTTTTTCAGTTGAAAATTCAACTATTTCGTTGAAAATTCAAATATTCCAGTTAAATATTCATCATTTTAGTTGAAAATTCATCTTTTTGGTTAAAAATAAAACTACTTGGTTGAAAGTTTAACTCCTTTTTTAAAAGTTCATTTTTTTTGGTTGAATGAACTTTTATTCATATCTATTTCAGTTGAAGAATGATTCTTTTTGAATCTTTGATCGACTGGAATTTTCTCGCTATAATAAAGAAACATCTGTGAATTATAAACAACGTTCTAAAATCATATAAAATTTTGGATTTTCTGTAAAATCTATAACAAAATGATGAAAAGTAAACCGAGTTTTTTCCCCTAAAGAAAGGGTTTTTAATAATTTTAAAAATTAAAATACTTATTTTTAAAATATACTTATAAAATTTAAATTGGCAAAAAAATGCCGACGCCGAATTGATGTGTACTAATATTTTTAATTTTAAAATTATTATTGAATTTCAAAATGAAATAAGAAAAGGAAAGCCTCACTACGAACCAACTTCATGCTGCGAACACTTGTCGATTATTAGTAATAATAATAACAAATAAAACATATACAAAATAATTTTTAGGTTAGAATTCACCAAATTGTTTAAATCGAGATTGAAAGCATTATTTTTGCAGTGAATTATTGTAGTTATAAACATAAAAGTACAATTTCAGTTATTTTTATGACATAATCATTTAAATCAAAGCCTACAAATCGTTTAAATTGAATTTACGTGTGGACAACAAATGTTGTAATTTGTATACGATCTTTTTAAACAAAGGTTTAAAATCGAATACACGTGAAAATTAAAATGCCACTTATACTCAACTGTTCTCGAAAAATATAAAAACGCTCCAAACTGTGACAATTTTAATCAAAAAACTTGAAAAATGTGAAAATAAACAAATTTAAGATTTATAGGTTAGGAATCAAAATATTTCGAAAAAAGTGTAAAATTCTCACCAAGCATTATGCTGGAAAACATTATCCTCGTCAGAAAGAATCCTATTTCCAAACTGAGGTCTTTTACTATCCGATTTCTCATTTTCACTCTCACTTTTCACCAATTCTGTCATAATTATGATTATTTTTTTCGCACGTGTTTTTTCCGAACGACGAAAATGCTGCCAACCCTGATGACAAAAATGCAGCAAAGCCTGAATTTAAACTCGATAAAATAAATACATTTGAACTGATAAACAATGTATTGAAAAAGTAGGTTAATTTTTTTTGAATGGATATTTTTGTAAATAATTGCGTGTTTTTAACTTTTTTCAAATTTTTATTTCCTTTTATTTGAGATTAGCTTTTCTTCTATTGGCAGCAGTGCCTTTTTGCAGGCGGCGCTTCAGTCACAGCTGATTCGCGCAGGCAGCAGGTGTGTCAGCAAGTATGTTTTGATTTTTATTTCTGTTTTTTCGACCTTTAAATATAAATGTTGATGTAATTAATTATTATCTAAAGTGAATTATTCCACGCAATTTATCTTGCGAATAAGTTTTTGCGTATTTAGTTGATAATTAGGGACAGAGGAGATTTGAGCGTCGATTCTTTTGTGCCTTTTGTGAGTCAACTTTGATCGCCTTTTGTGTTGTACTATATATTTTTGCTCATTGTTGATTTCTTAGGAATTCTGTCACTGTCGAAGCTTTGTATTGATTTTTAGATTCTTTGATTCCGTTCGGAAATTTGTATTTTAATTGTGAGAAGTTATTTTTAGGTTAGCTTTTTCCAATTTAGTAGTAAATGCAAAATTGGAGTTTCAAGGCCGTGTCACTGACCAGACGTCCTGATTTATTAGGACATGTCCTGATTTTGTTATCGCTGTTCTGATTTTTTGCGCTGTGTCCTGATTTTTCATATTGTAGAGATTTTACTCGATTATTTAAATAAAAAATCGTGACTTCGAAAAAGTTATTAGTATCATTTATAAACTTGGGGAATAAATATAATTTTATTGTTTTCTTCAAAATTAAAACTTTTTTTTAAACAAGTAATTCAATCTTTTTGGTTAAAAATTCAACCGTTTTATTAGAAAATCGTCTTTTTTGCTCGAAAATAATTCAACTAATTGGTCGAACATTAAATTTTTGATTGAAAATTCATATTTTCGGTTTAAAAATTCAACTATTTTGCAGAAAATTCGTCTGTTTGGCATGAAAAATCCACATTTTGGATGAAATTTTCTTCTTTATTGACTGAAAAATCTTTCTTGGTTGAAAATTTTTTTGTTTGGTTTAAAAATCCGTCTCTTGTCGTACAAATTTAATCTTTTTTGGCTAAAAATGCAACTGCTTGATTGAAAGTGGAACTATTACTTTGTTAAAAATTAGTTTTTTTTTTGGTTGATTCATTATTTTCATTCGAAAAACCTTTTTTATTTTTTGTTACAAAGTTAACCATTTTGTTAAAAATTCGTTTTTACTAGGTTGAAAATCAATTTTTTAACTAAAAATTGAATCATTCCATTTTTGTTTGAAAAGTTATCTTTTTTAGATGAACATGCGTGTATTTTGTTGAAAATAAATTTCTTTGATTAAAAATTTAACAATTTTTTTGCAAATTAATTTTTTTTTTGTTAAAAATTAATTTTTTCAACTTAAAATATAACTATTCCATTTTTGGTTGATAATTTATCTTTTTTATTTGAAAGTTCTCGTACTAACTTAATCTTTTTTTGCAAAAAATGCAACTGCTTCATTGAGCGTGGAACTATGTACCTTGTTAAAAATTTATTTTTTTCAACTTAAAATATAGCTTTTCCATTTTTGGTTGCAAATTTATCTTTTTTATTTGAAAATTCTTGTATTTTGTTTAAAATGTATCTTTTTGGTCGAAAATTCAACTGTTTGGTTCAAAATTATTATTTTTTTTATTAAAGATTATTCATTATAGTTGATAATTTATTTATTTACTTTAAAATTTAACTATTTTGTTGCAAATTCGTCTTTCGTTGGAAAATGTTGATCTTTCTGAAAAATTCATCTGTTTGGTTGATAATTCATTTTATCTTTTTTAATTAAAAATTCAACTATTTGATCGAATATTAACTTCTTTTTGCTAAAAATTCATATTTTCGGTTAAAAATTCAACTATTTTGCAGAAAATTCGTCTGTTTGGCATGAAAAATCCACATTTTGGATGAAATTTTCTTCTTTATTGACTGAAAAACCCTTCTTGGTTGAAAATTCTTCTTTTTGGTTTAAAAATCCATCTCGTGTCGTACAAATTTCATCTTTTTTGGCTAAAAATGCAACTGCTTGATTGAAAGTGGAACTACTTTGTTAAAAATTCATTTTTTTTTTGGGTTGTTGATTCATTATTTTAATTCGAAAAACCTTTTGTTTTTGTTACAAATTTAACCATTTTGTTGAAAATTCATTTTTATTAGGGTGAAAATTAATTTTTAACTACAAATTTAATTATTCCATTTCTGTTTGTATAGTTATCTTTTTAGTTGAACATGCATGTATTTTGTTGAAAATAATTTTCTTTGGTTAAAAATTTAACTATTTTGTTGCAAATTCATTTTTTTTGTTTGTTAAAAATTAATGTTTTTAACTTAAAATATAACAATTCAATTTTTGCTTGAAAATTTATCTTTTTTATGTGAAAATTCTTGTATTTTGTTAAAAATTTATCTTTTTGCTCGGAAATTCAACTATTTGGTTCAAAATTATTTATTTAATTCAAAATTTAAATAATAAAAATTAAAATAAATTAAAATAAATTCGTCTTTCGTGGTAAAATATTGATTCCTCTAAAAAATTCATCTTTTTGGTTGATAATTCATTTAATCTTTTTTAGTTGAAAATTCGTTTTTTTTGGGGTTGAAAATTCAACTATTTGATCGAATATTAACTTTTTTTTGCTAAAAATTCATATTTTCGATTTTAAAAGTTCAACTATTTTGCAGGAAATTCGTCTGTTTGGCACGAAAGATCCACATTTTTGATGAAATTTTTGTCTTTATTGACTGGAAAATCTTTCTTGTTTGAATATTCGTCTTTTTGGTTTAAAAATGCAACTGCTTGGTTGAAAGTGGAACTACATTGTTAAAAATTCATTCTTTTTGGGTTGGTGATTCATCCTTTTAATTCAAAAACCTTGTTTTTCCTTGGTTGAAAATTTAACTATTCTGTTGAAAATTCGTTTTTACTTGGTTGAAAATTAATTTTTTAACCAAAAATTAACTGTTCCATTTTTGTTTGAAAATTTATCTTTTTTAGTTGAAAATGCATGTAATTTTTTGAAAATTAACTTCTTTGGTTAAAAATTAACTATTTTGTTGCAAATTCATTTTTGGTTTGTTAATAATTAAGTTTTTCAACTGAAAATATAACTATTTCATTTTTGGTTAAAAATTTATCTTTTTTAGTTGATAATTCACGTATTTTGAAGAAAATTTATTTTTTGTTTCGAAAATTCAAGTATTTGGTTCAAAATTAATTTTCTTATTGAAGATTGATGATTATAGTTGATCATTCATTTCTTTAATTTAAAATTTAACTATTTTGTTGCAAATTCTTCTTTTGTGGTAGGATATTAATCTTTCTGAAAAATCAATCTTTTTGGATGACAATTCATATAACCTTTTTTAGTTGAAAATTCATGTATTTTATTGAAAATTAATTTCTTTGCTTAAAAATTAATTCTTTTTAATTAAAAATGATTTTTTAAACTGAAAATATAACTGTTCTATTCTTGGTTAAAAATTGATCTTTTCTAGTTGAAAATTCATCTTTTTGATAGAAAATTACCTTCGTGGTTAAAAATTCATTTTTGTGTCATTTTAGATAAATATTTATTTATTTGGTTAAAAATTTAACTATTTTGTTAAAAATTCTTTTTTTTTGGAGGGGAGGGGGGTGAGAAATTAACTATTTGGTTGAAAATTCATGCATTTTTGTAAAAATTTGTCTTTTGTGGTTGAATATTAATCTTCCTGAAAAATTCATCTTTTTGGTAGAAAATTAATCTTTTTGGTTGAAAATGCACGTATTTTGTTCAAAATTAATTTCTTTAGTTAAAAATTTAACCGTTTTGTTAAAAATTCATTTTTTGATTTAAATATGATTTTTTTCAAACTAAAAATATAACTATTCTATTTTTAGTTGAAAATTGATCTTTTTTATTTGAAACTTCATGTATTTCGATGATAGTTGATCATTTTTGGTAGAAAATTACCTTCTTGGTTGAAAAATCATTTTTGCGGTTAAAGATTCCTTATTTTAGTTAAAATGTCACTTCTTTGGTTGAAAATTTAACTCTTTTGTTGAAAATTCATGCATTTTACTGAAAATTCGTTATTTTTTTGTGGTAGAATATTAATCTTCTTCCTGAAAATCCATCTTTTTGGTTGGAAATTTAACTATTTTGTTAAAAATTCGTTTTTTTTTTCTTGAAAACTAAATTCGTTAACTGTAAGTATAACTCTTCCATTGTGGGTTGAAAAATTCTCTTTTTTAGTTGAAATTTCATGTATGTTGTTGAAAATTCAACTATTTGATTCAAAATTAATTTTTTTCATGAAGATTCATCATTATAGTTAAAAATTCATTTCTTTGGTTAAAATTGTAACTACTTTGTTGGCAATTCTTTTTTTTTCTTTTGAAAATTAAATTTTCAACTGTAAATAGAACTATTCCATTTTTTGATTGTTATTTTTTTTTTAATTGTAAATTCATATATTTTGTGTGAAATTGATATTTTCTGGTAGAAAAGAATCTTCTTTGTTGACAATTTATTTCTTTTTAGTTAAAAATTCCACATTTTAGTTGAAAATTCCTTTCTTTAGTTACAAATTTAAGTATTTCGTTGAAAATTAATTTTTTAACTGAAAATTTAACTACTTCGTGTTGGTTGAAAATTTATCTTCTTTAGTTGCAAATTCAACTATTTGGTTGAAAATTCATGCATTTTTATGAAAATTCGTCTTTTGTAGTAGAAGTTAATCTTCTTCGTGTAAAGTTCATCTTTCTGGGTTGAAATTCATTTCTTTAGTTGAAAATTTAATTATTTTGTTAAAAATTCGTTTTTTATGGTTAAAAATTAATTTTAAATGGTAAGTATAACTATTTCATTTTTGGTTGAAAATATATCTTTTTAGTTGAAAATTCATGTGTTTTGGGTAGAAATTCAACTATTTTGGTAGATAATTAATCTAGTTGGTCAAAAATATAATTATTTATTTGAAAATTTAACTGTTTGATAGAAAATTAACTATTTCATTGGATAATCGTATTTTCGAGTTAAAAATTCAATTGCTTTGTAGATAATTCGTCTTTTCGTTTAAAATTCAAGTTTTTTTATTGAGCTATTCCATTTTTTATTTAAATTTCATGCTTTATAAGTTGAATATTCAACAGTTTGGTAAAAAGTTCATCATTTCGTTGAAAATTCATCTTTATTCTTGAAAATTTATATTTTATCTGGTTTAAAAGTCAAATGTTTTCTAAAAAAAATCGACTTTTTGGCTTGAAAAATTCACTCTTTTATTGTAAATTCCCTTTTTTTTGGTAAAAAATTCATCTATTCAACAATTTTGTTCAAAAATCGCATTTTTCGTTGAATTCTACTGGTTGAAAATCATTTTACTTTTTGTTGAAAATTATTAATTTTTTTAACTGAAAATTAAAAAAATTCAATTTTGGGTAAAAGCTCACCTATTTTGGATGAAAATTTAACTATTTTGGTAGAAAATTAATCTGTTTTGGTTGAAGGATTCAGCTATTTTAATGAAAATTCGTCTTTTTTTGTTGAATTCAACTATTTTGGTAGAAAGTTCAACTAGTTGGTTGAAAAATAACGAACATTTTTTTTTTAAATTCAACTTTTTTTTTTGAAAGTGTTGATTTTTGTTGGAAAATTCATCTCTTTTGGTAAAAAAAAAAATTTAATGATAATTTTTGTTGAAAATTTATCGTTTCGGGTTTTAAAGTCAAAGGTTTTCTAAAGATTCGGCTTTTTAGCTTGAAAACTCAACTCACTTGTTGAAAATTAATTTTTTTGTTTGAAATTTCAACTATTTTGTTGAAAATTCTTCGTTTTTGGTTGAATTTAATAACTGTTTTTGATTTAAAATCTTTTTTTTTAATTTCCGTGGAGAATTCCTCTGTTTTTGTTGAAAATTTAACTACTTGGTTAAAAGTTGAAATACTCTGTTTAGAATTCATTTTTCTGATCGGAGATTCATCTCTTTGGTTAAAAAATATTATTAATGTGTTTAAAATTAATTTTTTTAACTGAAAATTCAACTGTTGAGAATTTTTCTTTTTTTATTCAATTCAACTGTTTTTTTTATACACTCATCCTTCGAACGAGGGCCACTCTCCGGGGTAGACGGCCTACCTTCGAAAGCAATTAAAATGCGACGAGCGAGCACTATTACGTCACCACTCAGGACCGTATATATGTAGACTCTAAACGCGGCACCTTAGTACATATTTCCATAATCTACTGCATACGCAGTACGGCACTGACTTCGAGGTCACTTCGAGCGCCGGCACTTCAGTTTAGGCTGTCAAGGGACGCACGGGGGGGACGCAGAATCAGCCGAGCGTGAAAACGGCCCTCGTTCGAAAGGCCCTCGTTCGAAGGATGAGTGTATTTTAAATTAAATTCTTTTTTGGTTGCAATATCAACTATTCTATTTTTCGTTGAGAATTCATTTTTTTTTTCTTTTTCTAACTGAAAATTCGACTGTTGAGTTATTGAAAATTCTTCTTTTTTGGTTGCATTCAACTGTTTTTCATTTTAATTCTTTTTTAGATGAAATATCAACTATTATATTTTTTGTTTAGAATTAATATTTTTTCGATTGAAAATTTATCTCTTTTGATTAAAAAAGTCATTTTTCTTGCTAGAAAATGGACCTTTTTCTTGAAAACTCAACTTTTCTGTTTAAAAATGTAGCTTTCTTCTTTAAAATTTCGCCCTTTTGGCTTGAAAATACAACTATTTGTTTTTTGGTAGGCGTTTAATTTTTTTGTTTGAAAAATCGACCGTTTGATTGAAAATTCATGTTCGTTTGTTGAAAATTCAATTATTTGGTTAGAAATTAATCTATTTTTGTAAAAAAAATTCATTTTTCTTGATTGAAAATTAACTTTTTTGTTGAAGATTCATCATTCCGAGTTGTCAAATTTAATGTTTTTTCTACATACTTCGACTTTTTAGCTTGAAAACTCAACTTTCTTGTTGAAAATTCATTTTCTGTGTTATAAAATCTTTTTTAGTTGGAAATTCAGTAATTTTGTTGAAAATACAATAAATTTCGACTTGAAATCTCAGGAATGTAAAGCTTTTCATATTGAATTTAATATAGACGAAAAATCATTATATTTCCCCTGTTTAGAGATCATTTTCGGCTCTGCAGTCGGGATTCAATTAATATTCCGTCAATAATAACAGCACAAAGAGATAAAGCAAATATTCGCAGGTCATTTGTGTTATCTGCTACTGTTTATAAATACATCCGGCATCATCATTTCAGTTCAGTCAACGTATTACTTTCTTCCATTTCAGAAGCAGTCGAGATGTTCGCACTGCTTATTCAACTCGCTTTTCTATTTTGCGGTGAGTTAAGTAATTTTTCAGACTATTTTGCTATTAAATGAACAATATACTTGTATTTATTTTTACTAAATTGTTCAATAACTTCTCTTATTTATACTATGTAGCAATATTGATATAATCGTAATTATTTTTGTGAGATAGAATCTACAAAATCCTGTCTTTTCAATCTAAAGAACGGAATATTTTCTCTAATTTCTAGGCGTTTCAAACGCTGCAAATGTAGTAAAATCGCCAACATTTAGCAGTGCTTATACCGCAAAAGGAACTCTCTACATTCCCTATGCTGAAATTCGGGAACCATTCTATGCCTGGTATGACGCCAAAAGTGGATCTAGCCGAATCGATTATTATGGAGGTAAAAAATTCTCAAATATAATTTATTTTATTTTGTTTTATTTATTATAGGCCGTAGCATGTAATACAAAAAAAAAAGATAGACCCTGGGGTCTCATTCTTTTCTTTTTTACCTAAAAAGCAATTATGTAAAATTTGGTTCTGATAAAAAAAAAACGTTTTCAGGAATGGTGCCAAAATTGGCTGGAAACCCCGAAAAAAAACATGTTTTTCTTGTTTTGTCCAAGGTTTCGACCTTGCCTTGAAATACATGGAATTGTCAGAGAATTTTTATATACCTGCAAAAACCTGGAAATGTTAGGGAATTTTTTTTTTTAAGTCGGAATTTTTTCGAGAGCGTGCTTAATTTGTTATAAATTAATCAATAATATCAATAATATCATTAATCAATATAATCCGTTTTTTGTTTGTTTTAAAATAATTTTTTTAACTGAAAATTTAACTATTCTATTTTTGGTTGGAAATTCCTCAATTTGATTCATGATAATTTAAGTATCTTAGTTGAACATTCATATTTAGGCTTGAAAATTTAATAGTTTGCTTGCAATTTTTTCTGTGTCTTGACTTTTTTGGTTGAAAGTTAAACTCTTTTGTTAAAAATTAATTTTTCTGGATGATTCGTTATTTTGATTGAAAATACATTTCTTTAGTTGAAAAATGAGCTATTTTGTTGAAAACTCGTTTTTTCTTTGGCTGACAATTTTTTTTACTGATAATTTAACTATTCCTGTTGAATTTTTAACTATTTTACTGACATTTTAACTATTCCAGTTAAAATTGTAACTACTTTATTTTATTTCTTTTTTCTTTAAACTGAAAATGTAACTATTTCTGTTGAATAATCTATCGTTTTGGTTAAAAATTCATATCTCGGGTTGAACATTAATTTTTTTGACTAAAAATTTAACAGTTCCATTTTTGGTGGAAAAATGACCTTTTTAGATGAAAATTCCACTATTTCGTTAAAAATTCATGTATTTTGTGGAAAATTTGTCTTTTTTGGTAGAAAATTAGTCTTCTTGGTTGAGAAATCATCTTTTTGGTTGATAGTTCAATTACTTGGTTGAAAGTTAAACTCTTTTGTTAAAAATTCATTTGTTTGAATAAAGATTCATAATTTTAATGGAAAATTCATATCTTTGGTTGAAAATTCGTTTTTTTCAGTTGATAATTTAACTATTCAGTTTTTGGTTAAAAATTAATCTTTTAGGAGAAAATTCATGTATTTCGTCGAAAATTCATATTCTTTATGGTTGAAACTGTTTTTGATCAAAAATTAAAATCTTTTTTGGTTTATGTCTGAACTACTAAACTTTTCGTTCAGGATTTATCTTTTTTGGAATGAAAATTTAATTACTTGGTTGAAAATTAAACACATTTATTAAAAATTATTTTTTTTAGTTGATTCATAATTTTAATTCAAAATTCATCACTTTGATTTAAAAATGAACTAATTTGTTGAAAATTCTTTTTTTGTTTGGCTGAAAATTAATTTTCTTTTACTGAAAATTTAACTATTACAATTGAATTTTGAACTGTTTTATTGAACAACTTAACTATTCCAATTGAAATTTCAACTATTTTATTTTATTTTTGTATTTTTTTTTAAACTGAAAATGTAACTATTTCTGTTGAATAATCCATCATTTTAGTTAAAAATCCATATCTCTGATTAAACATTAATTTTTCCAACTAAAAATTTAACTATTCCGTTTTTGGTTGAAAATTCAATGACTTAGTTGAAAGTTAAACTGTTTTGTTAAAAATGCATTTGTTTGAATGAAGATTCATCATTCTAGTTGAAAATTCATATTTTTAAAATTAAAATTCAACTATTTGGTTGAAAATTCGTCAGTTTGGTTTAAAATTCATCTTCTTGGCTGAAGATTCAAGCATTCCAGTTTAATATTCATAATTTTAGTTAGAAATTCATCATTTTGATTGAAAATACATTTCTTTAGTTAAAAAATGAGCTATTTCGTTAAAAATTAGTTTTTTTCCTCGACTGAAAATTAATTTTATTTTTACTGAAAATTTAACTATTCCAGTTGAAGTTTTAACTTTTTTATTGAAAATTTTGTTTTCTTTAAACCGAAAATGTAACTATTTCTGTTGAATAATTCATATTTTTAGTTAAAAATTCATATCTCAGGTTGAACATTAATTTTTGTAACTGAAAATTTAACTATTTCATTTTCGGTTGAAAATGTATCTTTTTCAGTTCAAAATTCAACTATTTGGTTGAAAACTTATATTTTTTAGTAGAAAATTCAACTATTTCGTTGAAAATTCATGTATTTTGTTGAAAAATCTTGTATTTCTTTTGAAAAATCGTCTTTTGTGGTTTAAAAGTCGTCGTTTTTGGTTGAAAATTAATCTTTTCGTTTGAAAATTAAACTTGTTTGAAAATTCATCTTTTTAGTTGAAAATTCGTCGAACTGGTTAAACACTAATTTCTTTTTGTTTATTCAATTTTTGGTTAAAAATTTCTTGTTTGAAAATTCATCTTCTTGGCTGAAGATTTAAGCAGTCCAGTTCAATACTCATCATTTTAGTTGGAAAGTTGAATTTTTATCTATTTTACTGAAAATTTAATTATTCTAGTTGAAATTTTAACTATTTTATTGACATTTTTTTTCTTTAAACTGAAAATGTAACTATTTTTCTTGAATAATCCATCGTTTTAGTTAAAAAATCATATCTCCGGTTAAACATTAATTTTTTTAACTGAAAATTTATCTTTTTGGTTGAAAATTCATCTTCTTGACTCAAGATTCAAGCATTCCAGTTTAATATTCATCATTTTAGTTGGAAATTCATCTTTTCCATTGAAAATAAAACTACTTGATTGAAATTAAAACTATTTGGTTACAAATGCGTCTATCTTGTCGAAAACCTATGAATTAGAAAGTTTCTCTTTCATTATTTATATAGTAAATTAGTTTCTAAATAATTTCCTTCTCCATTTTTAATAAAAATGTTCTGAAGAATTATTTTTGAAAAGTTAAAATTTCTCAATTTTTTTTAGGAATGGTTAAAACTTTCCAGTTAAGTAATGAAGGATCTTATGGATCGAGTATAAAAGTGGCGCCGGTTACAACCGAAACCAAAGAAAACGATGAAGTTTGTCTCCAAGTGAATGGAACCAGTGATATGAAAATTCAGCCTCAGACCATTATTCCAGACACCACCGGAATGGAGGTAAAAATTAATTTAAAAAAAATATTAAAGATTGAGAATAATTATAAAGTTATTTAAAATTTGATTAGTAATATTTTGGAATAAAAAAATTTCAGTACTGCCTTCTATTGACAAGTTTTTGTTTTTATTCTCTTTTTAAATTAATATCTCTTTCTTATTTGTATTCTTAGACTTAAAAGTAGGTTCTAAATTCTTCAATAACAAAAAATTTGAAATTGTTTCTGGTATTTTAAAAAAAATATTGATAAAGTTTGCTTTTTCTTAGTGCATTGGCGAAGAAGTAATTAACGGACTTCCCTGTGAAAAATGGCGTCTGGTTACGAAATTCGGGGACAAAGTTAACAAATACACGCTTTGGATTCGTTACAAGGTAAATAAAATAACGTCTCATTAAAAAAAATTCTGGCAACCCTTGCAAATAATTTTTTTAAGTAATAATTCTATTATTTTATTTTTAAATAATTAAAGTAAATTATTGAAATAATTATATTCAATTAAATCTTGTGAAATTCTTTGGAATCTTTTAAAATTACTTAAAATCTTCGGAAATTTTGAAAGTGTCTACATATCCCTAGAAATTGTTGAAATCTGTAGAAATAAAATCTATTTTATTCCCTAAAGTGCTCTAGAAATTCTTTGAAATCCCTTAGAATTCACTGAAATCTTTGAAATTGTAATAATCCATTAAAATAAGTCGAAATAATTTGGTAAATTAAATTAAATTTATTCATTAAAGTTCCCAAAAAGAAACCGTTCAAATCCCCAGAAATCTTTGAAATCCTTCGAGATTCAATAAAATCCTTTAAATCTTGTGAAATTGCTTGAAATATTTTAACGTCCGTTGAAATTTAATTTATTTTCCGAATTTATCTAGAAATCTCTTAAAGTCGGAATTAAAATCTTTGGAAATCCTACAACATTCTTCAAAATTCCTTAAAATTTTGTAAATCTCTTAAAATTGTTTTGAACCTTTAAAAATGACTTACAATCTTTAAAATCTGTAGAAATCTCTTGAAATAAAATTTATTTTATTTCCTAAAGTGCTCTAGAAATTCGTTGAAATCCCTTAGAATTCACTTAAATCTTTGAAATTGTAATAATCCATTAAAATAAGTCGAAATAATTTGGTAAATTAAATTAAATTTATTCATTAAAGTTCTCCAAAAAAACCGTTGAAATATTTGAAATCCTTGGAGATTCAATAAATTCCTTTAAATCTTTTGAAATTCCTTGAAATATTTTAACGTCCCTTGAAATTTAATTTAATTTAATATCCGAATTTCTCTAGAAATCTCTTAAAATTGGACTTCAAATCTTTGGAAATCCTACAAATTTCTTTGAAATTCCTTGAAAGTTTTTAAACCTCTTGAAATTCTTTGGAATCTTTTGAAATGACTAAAAATCTTCAAAATCTGTAGAAATCCCTTGAAATAAATTTTATTTTATTCCCTACAGTTCTCTGAAAATTCGTTGAAATCCCTTAGAACCCCTTGAAATCTTTGGAAATCGTAATAATCTATTAAAATAAGTAGAAATCATTTGAAATCTATTGAATGTAAAATAAAGGAAACTTATTCCTTAAATTTCTCAAACAAAAAATACCGTTAAAATCTCTAGAAGTCCGCGAAGATTCAATAAATTCCTTTCAGTCCCTTGCAGATTTTTTAAAAATAAATTTAATGAATAATTTGAATTTAATTTATAACCAAGGAATTTCAAAAGATTTATACTTATTTGAACGGACTTTTGCGATTTCACGGGATTTTAAAGAATTTCTAGAGAACTTTAGGGAACAAATTTTATTTTATTTCAAGTAATTTCTACTGATTTTAGGTGCTTCGACTTGAAATATTTTTTATTTGAGTTTTGAGAGCATTAAAGAGTATTATTTCTAATTTAATTTCAAAATGTTTAGAAGAGGAGTATATCCAATTAAAAAAAAATATATAATGCCAGAAATCGTTAACAAATCATTTAATATTATTTAAAAACAGAAATCGGGGTTTTAAATAAAAAAATCATTAGATCTTGAAGTTTCATAATTTTTTAAGAATTTTAAGTTACGTTAGCGTTTTACGCAAAAAATTGGTATTTTGAAACAAAAATCATTATAATTTAAACAAAGCTTAGAATCTGTAAGCAATTGTGGATTGATTATATGGTAGTGTTTTTGGTCGAAAGTTTCCGACCAAAAGAACTAAAAAATTTAATTAAAAAAATTAGATTTAAAAAAAGTTTCACATATTTTAAGAATTTTAGGTTATTTTTATAAACAAAATTAATATATTTCAAAAAATATTTGCAATTTTCAACAAATTTTGGTTATGTTGATACGTTTCACCCGATATTTGTATCTTTAAATAAAAAAATCATCATATTTAAATCCAATGAGCTGTTTCAAATAATAAAATTTACAAACTTGAAAAATTTGGGATTGTGTTATGGTTTTCGTCGAAAATTGACATTTTTATTTAAAAATCATTAGATTTAAAAGATTATTTATTTTTGAACAATTTTAGGTTATGTTAACGTTTTAAAGAAAAAATGGTATTTTAAAACAAAAATCATTATAATTTGAACAAGATTTAGAATATTTGAACAATTTTAGATTACGTCGCTGTTTCTCGTCGTAAATTGTTATTTTTAATAACAAAAAAAATATATTTTTCAAAGAAGATTCACATATTTTAATAATTTTAGGTTATGTTAGGATTTTAAAACAAAAATAAATATAGTTTGAACAGGTTTTAAAATTTCTTACAGGAAACCGATTATTTTAAACAAAAATTATTAGATTCAGAAGATTTAAATTATAAACAATTTTCTGTTATGTTCTATTAGTCTTTTTCGTCGGAAATTATTAGTATTTTTGTAACAAATTATTAGATTTCAAAAAATATTTACAATAATGCAATAACTTTTGGTTATGTAGATGTATTTCACTTGAAATTTGTATTTTTAAACCAAAAATCATTAGATTTAAATACAATGATTTGTTTAAAATAATAAACTCCGACAATTTTTGTCTAAAATAATAAAATTGACAAGATTGAACACTTTCGGATTGTGTTATGGTTTTCGCTGGAAATTTAAGTTTTAATTCAAAAGTTATTAGATTTGAAAATGGATTATAAGTTTTTAAACAATTTTAGGTTATGTTAGCGTTTTAGAGAAAAAAATCGGTATTTTAAAACAAAAGTTATTATAATTTGACCAAGATTTAGAATATCTGAAGAAGTTTATATTATTTTAGTTTTTTCTGCGGAA
The DNA here is from genome assembly GCA_932195095.1 of Andricus curvator. NCBI lineage: Eukaryota > Metazoa > Arthropoda > Insecta > Hymenoptera > Cynipidae > Andricus > Andricus curvator. Next base: position 109,935 of record CAKNYM010047474.1, on the reverse strand, counting down.
ATTGGTATTTTTAATAATAAAAAAAAGATTTCAAAGAAGATTCACAACTTTTTAACAATCTTAGGTTTTTTTTACATTTTTCACCGTACATCGGTGATTTTAAACAAAAAACAGTAGAATTGGAAAATTCCCGAATATTAGCATTAAACAAATTTTTTATAAATAAAAATTGTGATTGTAATATAGTTTTAATAGTAATAATTCAATTAATTTTATAAATAGAAAAGTTTTAATTGTTTAAATTCCGGAATTTTATAATTTGGGAATTTTCTAGTTCGGATATTTTATAATTCGGCGATTTTCTGTCGGGAATTTTATTAGGAAATTTTCAAATTTGGTAATATTGTAAACAGTCGGGATTTTTCCAATTTGGGAATTTTACAGTATCGGGAATTTTCAGTCGTCCCAGTTTTTCTCGTCTAAAATTTCAATTGTTAATAAAAAAATCATTATATTTCAAAGAATATTTGCAATATTTCAACAATAATGGTTTATGTTAGTATTTTCCGTAAGAAATTCTTATTTTTGAAAAAAATACAACGTTTTGATTGCATCTATATAATATTGTACAAAAATATTATATTTACATTAATTATGAAGTTGCGATATCAATTATCATCAGTTATCAACAAAATTGTCCTTGCTTTTAGATAATATAAATACTATGAAGTACAAAAATGTTGTATTAATATTAAATTTATATTTTAATTTAAAAATTGTGCGAGACTAAAAAAATAATAATCGCGCGCGTAGCGAGAGTGTTTGCTTTCTAGTTTCTTATAAAAAGATTGTTTCTTTTTTTCCAAATGTAAAAAGTAAAGGTTTAATATTACTTTTCCCTATTTTTCCCCTTTTTCGTGAAAAAAATTCCCTATTTCCCCTTTTTTGAGAACTTTTTGCGCTGTGATCCCTGCTGCCGTTTAAATTTTCAACAATTTACTAATAAATTTCAATTCTAGAAATCCACGAAGTCTTCTGTGAATATGGAACCGATTCCAGTGAGGTACGAAATGCGAGGATTTAATTCTCTTTTGGGTTCTCACTACGATCATTATTATTTGGAGTACGAGTGGTATTCGTTCGATACACCAAGCGCTGAAGTATTTGAAATCACTGGAAGTAAGTTTCTCATTTTTTTTTATATTAAAATTAGATTTAAACCAATTTTAGAATAGAAATCTTACAGATTCAAAGGATTTCCAAATAAAAACCTATTCCATTTTGGAATTATAAACAATTTTAGGCCTGGAAAATCAATTTTTTTTTTGAAATATGAAAAGCATTGAGCCTAAAAGTTTTAATTTGGGACATAACTAAATTAAAAATAATTTTGAGCGTTTGGATAAATGTTCGGGAATTTTCAAATTTGGTAATATTAAAACGGTTCGGGAATTTTATTATTCTGGAATTTTTTAACCCTGCAATTTTATTATTTGGGAATTGTATTATTCGGTAATTTTATTATTCGGGAATTGTATTATTCGGCAATTTTATTTTTCGGGAATTTCCCAATTCGGAAATTTTACAGTGTCGGGAATTTTATTCTTCGAGATTTTTCAAACGTCCCAAAAGTAGTTTAAAATTGTTTATTATAAGGATTTGAAAGCCTTGAATTTTAAATTGTTTTGATAGAATTTTGGACGTTATTTTTTTTCGGTTGGGTGGTCAAAAATAACCTAACATGGTAACGTAGTTTATGAACGATCCCTAATTTGAAAATTGACTATAATTTGTTTCTTATTTTATTTACTATTAATTTTGTTCAAGAGTTTCGTTATTTGGACGTAACATTGTTTGATCATTAAGGTTTTCAGTTTAAAAGTGTTCAATTCCAAGAGCTTTCACTTTTATATTGTACAATTTTGATCACTTAATTTGCAATATCTTGAAATTATAATTATTCGATTTAGATAATGCTTTCCATTTTAAATTATTTGTATTTCATATTGTATAATTTTGAATTTTTTATTTTAACATTTAAACGCTTGAATCTTGAAGTTTGAATGACGGCGAAAAATGTTTGCAATTATGCAAGAAACGACAAGAACCGAAACGAATTTTTTTTTCTGCGATTTCAGTGGTACTATTTTTGAAATATTTATTTCAGATACAACTTGCGTGGGTTTCCCTGGACCAGGAGACAAGCACATTTACACTTTCAACCCCATGAAGGAGTTTATCAATAATTATGAAGGCCACGTGGAAACAGCTTTCGATCGATTCAAAAACGCACACAGCAGAGAATACAAAACAAATGTGGAACACCATCGTCGCAAGGAAGTTTTCAGACAAAATTTGAGGTGCGTTTTATTTATTGTTTGCCAATATCTTGTTTAAATTATCCAAACAGGGGGTCTACTCATCTGGAAAATATGGAAATGTCAGGGAATTTTTTTTATTTATTTTTTTCTCTAATTTAGCTTGAAAAATATTTTTGAACTTCTTGGTAATTGAATCTTCAACAAAAAAAGCTGAATTCTCAACAAAAAATGTAATAGTTGATTTTTCAACCAAGAAAAGATTGTCATTTCAAATCAAAAACAGTTGAATTGAACCAAAAAGGACGAATTTCCAACAAAAAAGTTTAATTTTAAACCAAAAGAGAATTATTTTCAATTAAACAGTTGCATTTTTAAACAAAAAGATGAGCTTTCTAGAAAATAGTTGATTTTTCAACCAAATAGTTAAATTTTCAACAAAGAAGATAAATTTTCAACACAGAAGGTTAATTTCCTACCAAAAATGATGAATTTAAATAAAATACAGAAATTTTCAACCCGATAGTTGAAATTTCCACCAAGAAAATTAATTCTCTACCAAAAACGAATTTCCAAGAAAGAAGTTGAATCCTCAACCAAAAAAGATTAATTTTCATCCAAACAGTTGCATTTTTAACCAACAAAATGAGCTTTCTGCAAGCCAGTTGAATTTTAAACTAAATGGTTAAATTTTCATCCAAAAAGAGGAATTTTCAACACAGAAGATTAATTTTATACCCAAAAAGATGAATTCTCAATATAATACATACATTTTCAAGCAATTAGGTGAAATTTCAACCAAGAAAATTAATTTTCCACCAATAAAGACCAATTTTCAACAATTTATATAAGTTTTCAACTAAATAATTTGAATAATGGATGAGATGATCTAAATTTTATTTTAATCATTTTTAGCTTATATTTTTTGTTGTTTCTAAAAAATTTTAACTAAATAGTTATATTTTTTAAACTAGATAAGATTCATTTTTACCAAAAAATGTAGTAGAAAAAAATGAATTCTCAACGAAAAATGTAATAATTGAGAAATTTAATAAAAGAAGATTTTAATACAAAACAGTTGATTGTAAACAGAAAAAAAAAACAATTTTCAACAAAATAGTTGAATCCTCAACTGAATTAGATTTGTCCATTTTCAACCAAACAGTTGGATTTTAAACCAAAAAAGGTCAATTTTCAATCTTTTTAATTATACTTCATCTGGCCAAAACCTTAACACAATTACAAATTTTCAACCAAATAGTTGAATTTTCTACCAAATTGTTGAATTTTCGAGCCAAAAATAAGAATTTTCTACAATAACATTGAATTTTCACTAATAAAGTTCATTTTCAACAGAAAAATATTAATTTTTAACCAGACAGTTGTATTTTTAACAAAAAAAAAAAATAAATTCTATAGAAAGAGATGAATTTAAAAAAATAAAAAAAAATAGTCAAGAAAGAAAGAAAAATGTGAAATAAATTGTTGAATTTCCAAGCAACAAAGACGAATTTTCTTACAAAACAAATTAAATTTTCTACCAATCTGTTGAATTTTGAACAAAAATAGTTCAATTTTCAGCTAAAAAAAAAAATTCAACCCAAAAAAACGTATTTTCAACTAAAATTATGAATTTTGAACCAAAAAATTCAACTTCAACGAAGGAGTAATAGTTGATATTTCAACAAAAAAGATTTTAATTAAAAATAAAGAATAGTTAGATTTTACCAACGAAGATAAATTAACAAAATACATAAATTTTCAACCAAATTGTTGAATTTTCGAGCCGGAAATACGAATTTTCTACGAAACAGTTGAATTTTCAACAAAACAAAATTTTTTACATAACAGTTGTATTTTCAACACAACAGTTAATTTCTAATAGAAACAGATTCATTTTTAACGAGACAGTTGCAATTTTAACAAACAAAAAATAAATACATTTCTACAGAAAGATCAATTTTAAAACCATAAAGATAAATATTCAACGAAAAGAATAATTTAAAAAAAAAAAAATTGTTAGTCAAGAAAGAAAAATAATGTGATTTAAATTGGTGAATTTTCAATCGAAAAAACGAATTTTCTATAAAGCAGTTAAATTTTTAATCCGAGAATATGAATTTTCAACAAAAAAGTTATTTTTTAACCAATCAATTGAATTTTCAACAAAATATTTAAATTTTCAGTTAAAAACTTTAATTTTATCAACAAAAAAACGTATTTTAAACTAAAATTATGAAATTTCTACCCAAAAAATTAACTTTTAAGAAAGTAGTTAAACTTTCAACCAAGAAGATTAATTTTCAACCTAAAAAGATGAATTTTCAATGGAAATTGTAATAGTTGGTATTTCAATTAAAAAAAAAGAGATCTTAATTGAAAATAAAAAATAGTTGAATCTAACGAACAAAAACGAATTTTCAAAAAAATACTCGAATTCTCAACTAAAAGAGATTAATTTTCAACCAAACAATTGCATTTTTAACCAAAAATTGATTTTTTACCGAAAATGACGAATTTTAAACAAAATACATAAATTTTCAACCAAAAAGTTAAATTTTTGTACCAAATTGTTTAATTTTCAACAAAATAATTTAGTTTTGAACCAAACAATAAAATTTTCAACCAAAAAATGAATTCTTAACCAAAAATGTAATAGTAGACTTTTTAACAAAAAAAAGGAACTTTTAACTAAGCGTTTAGTTTTTTTTATTGGGTTCTATTATATAATTCAGTTCACATTTAACTGAAAAAAACGAGAAAAAAAGTGGGGAATATGGAATAGACTGTGAAGCCTGCGATAAATAAGTAAGAATTTTGATCATTTTTAGGCTAAAGTCAACTGTTTTTTATTTAAAATTAAAATCTTTTTTGTTTGAAATATCAACTATTAAGTTTTTTGTTGAGAATTCATCTTTTTTGTTAAATTCGACGGTTTTTGATTTGAAATTAATTTTTGTTGTTGTTGAAATATCAACTGTTATATTCTTTATTGAGACTTCATCTTTTTGGATTAAAAATTTAACTATTTGATTGAACGTTGAACTTCTTTCTTAAAAATTCAATTGTTGAAAATTCACCTACTTTGTTCAAAACTTAATTATTATGTTAAAAATGCAACTATTTTATTGAGAATTTAATTACTTTGTTGAAAATTTAAATGTTTTGTTGACCATTAGTCTTTTGGGATTGAAAATTCGTCCTTTTGTAATGAAAATTCAACTGTCTTCTAAAAAATCGTCTTTTTGAATTGAAAATCCAACTATTTAGTTAAAAATTCTTCTATTTTGTTTGAAATTCGTCCCTTTTGCTTGAAAGTCCAACTATTTGTATGTAAATACAATTGTTTTGTCGACAATTACTTTCTGTTTTTTTTTTCCGAATTTGAGTGGACACCCACCCTGCTAAACTTCGTTTTTTTATAATTTTGTGTGTAAAGAATCAGAATAAAAATTTGGTATGAATTTGTTTGTGATGAAACTAAATGATTTAGATTCATTCACTCTATAAATCGAGCCAACTTGGGTTACCAATTGGATGTGAATCATCTTGTTGATCGAACGGATTTGGAATTGAAAGCCTTGAGAGGAAAACAATATACGGAACACGGTTATAATGGTGGCTTGCCTTTCCCTCACGATGTAGAAAAGGAAATAAAGAAAGTGCCTGATAATGTCGATTGGCGACTTTTTGGCGCTGTAACTCCTGTGAAAGGTATTTTTTATATTAATAATTATAAAATATTTTCTTTTGACTGGTTATTAGATAATAATAAAATTAATAGAAACACGTTTTTTTTTGACTTCCTAATTATCAAATTACAATATATAGTAGTAGTATACCATTAAGCCATTTCCCTTTCAGGGTAGGCGTGACACTACCCGATTCGGGTAGTGTTTCTAGGTGGATAGTTTTCTTGTAGTTATAAATAACTACAAGTTTGGGCTCACCACACCCATATATACACCACACAATATATACTTCAATTAAAAATATTATTAAATATAATTAAAAATCATAAATTCAAATTAATATTAAAATAGCTACATCGGCTTTCATGCAATTTTAATTCCATTTTTATTGTTATCGGCACTGATCCATTTTGAAGATGTTTACACTTGAAAATTCGCCTTTGTGTAATTTTGAATGTTTATAGTTTAAAGTTATAACATTTTGTTGAAATATGTCTATCTTGAAGGTTTGCAATTGAAGATCCTTAAATTTTTAAAACTTTTTTGATGATTTTAATGATCAAAAGTTAAGAGTATTAACTCTAAATCTTCCGAATTAAAGAAATTTCGCATGTAAAGCATCAAAATTGTCAAATTTTCAAAATGAAAAACTCTTTAATTTGAAAGATTTATAATTCAAGGTTCTACAATTTAAAAGAGTAAAAATTAAAAACTCTTGAGTTTTAGATAAGTATAATTAAAAATTCTGAAATGTTTATGATTTTCATGATTTTGAAAATCAAAAGTCAAGTTTTCAATTCTAAATCTTCAAAATGGAAGAAATTTCGAATATAGAGCATCAAAATTACAGAATTTTTCATTTTTAATCGTCAAAATTGAAAACTCTTCAATTTTGAAGATTTGTAAGGTAACATTTTACAATTTTGAAGAGTTACAATTAAAATCTCTTGAATTTTGAAAATGTAGAATTACAAATTATTCGATTTTCAAGATTTATATTTTAAAGGTATGTAATTAGGAACATTTTTTGGAATATTTCATTTTTAAAGATTTTCAATTCAAAGTTCTATAAATGCATAAATAAAAGTGCTTAAATTTTGATGAATTTGGAAATCAAAAGTCAAGTTTTTACTTCTTAATCTTCAAAATTGCAGAAATGTCGAATGTAAATCATCAAAAAATCAGCAATAAACAAATATAAATAATCAAAATTACAGCTTTTCAAATTGAAAAACTTGCATAATTTTTAGTTGTAAATTTTGAGGATATTCAATTGAAAATAATTCAATTCCAACAATTGCATTTTAAAATTCTTCAATTTTAAAGATGTATAAATGAAAATGCATAAATTGTGATGATTATGACGATCAAAACTCAAGTTTTCAATGCTAAATCTTCCAAATTGAAGAAATTTCTCATGTAAATCATCAAAATTAAAGCTTTTTAAATTTTTAAACTTGAAACTTTGCATCATTTTTACTGTAGATTCTCAAAATTCTTCGATTTTAAAGATGTATAAATAAAATTATCAAATTTGGATGATTTTGAAGATTAAAAATCAAGTTTTTAATTCTAAATCTGCCACATTGAAGAAATTTCGCATTTATGTAAATCATAAAAATTACAGAATTTTTAATTGTAAATTGTCAAAATTAAAAACGCTTCAATTTTGAAGATTTATAATTCAAGGTTCTACAATTTTAAAGAGTCACAATTGAAAACTCTTGAGTTCAAGAGATTTGTAATGAAAAATTCTTACATTTTGATGATTTTGAAAATCAAAAGTGAAGTTTTCAATTCTAAATCTTCCAAATTGAAGAAATTTCGCATGTAAATCATCAAAATTACAACATTTTAAATTGTCAATTTCACAATTTTGAACAGTTACAATTAAAAATTCTTGAATTTTGAAAATATAGGATTACAATTTATTCAAATTTCAAGATTTATATTTTAAAGGTATGTAATTAGGAACATATTTTTGAATATTTCATTTTTAAGATTTGCAATTCAAAGTTCTATAAATGCATAAATAAAAATGCTTAAATTTTGATGAATTTGGAAATCAAAAGTCAAGTTTTTACTTCTTAATCTTCAAAATTGCAGAAATGTCGAATGTAAATCATCAAAAAATCAGCAATAAAAAATGTAAATAATCAAAATTACAGCTATTCAAATTGAAAAACTTGCATAATTTTTAGTTGTAAATTTTCAAAATTAAAAACTCCAATTTTAACGATTTGCAATTTAAAGTTCTACCATTTTGAAGAGTTACAATTGAAAATTCTCGAATTTTGAAAGTATAGAATTTCAAATTATTCAATTTTTAAGATTTATATTTCAAAGGTACGTAATTTGGAACATTTTTTGAATATTTCAGTTTTGAAGAATTACAATCGATAATTCTTAAATTTTTAAGATTTTTGGCTTAACATTTTTCAATTTTAATAGTTTATAATCGAAAGCTCTTTAATTTTAAACATGTATAAATACAAAATTTTCTATTGTAAAACTTAAAACTTGCATAATTTTTCATTGTAAATTGTCAAAATTAAAAACTCTTTAATTTTGAAGATTTACAATTCTAAGTTCTACAATTTTGAAGCATTACAATTGCAAATTCAATTTTATAGATTTGAAATTGCAAATTCTTCACCTGTGAACATTCAAAATGACAGCTTTGATCGTAAAATCAAAGTGAATCAGAATTTTACAAATTTTAATTAATCGATAAATTAATTATTGTTTAGATCAATCTGTGTGTGGTTCTTGTTGGAGTTTTGGAACAACTGGAGCAGTTGAAGGCGCTTATTTCATGAAATACCACAAACTCGTTCGCTTATCGCAGCAGGTAAAAATTCAGTTAAAGTATATTTGATCATTTTTTCAGTTCTGTTGACCGTATTTTTCCTGCTTTCAATCTCTGCTTTTTTCGGGTATTTCGAGGATTGGAGATATGTATTTTCGTACTTTTGGCTTTAAGTTTAACTTTTTAATCAGAGTTGCCAGTAAAATCTAAATAGAAATTTACGGCTTGTAACCATTTTTCTCTGTGATTAAGAATAAAAAACTCAAGTTTTAGAAGCTGACAAATTTGTTTTTATACTATTAAATTAAATTAAAACATTCAGAGTGGAAGTTAATCATCTAATTTAATAGTATATTGTGCTACAAGTTGAAAAAGCGAGAGATTTAAAACGAGTGTGAAGTTAGCTACCCGAGCGGAGCGAGGGTGGCTATCACACGAGTTTTAAATCGTCGCTTTTTCAATGTGTGGGACACGATACTTTTTCTATAATTTGTTAAAAAGTGCTAGTTTTTGTTTACCTGTTTTTTGTGTAAAAAGAAGGCGATTTTTTGTCGATTGACGCAACAATGACAATGGCAATTATCAAAACCATGGCAATAATATGGCAGTAATAATAAGCTTGTTCTCACAATTGAATAGTTGGCCCATAAAGTTGAGGGCTTCAAAACTTCCGATTTTTCGTGAAAAAAACCAAGCACAGTATTTTCGGAGAAACTGACGGTGTTTTTTTGCTTTTGCCAAGTGACAAAAGTACATACAAAATACACAACTCGAGACTTTTCAGGAAATTGCTTTTAGGTTAGGGACGACAGTCGGAAAATAGAATGAAGTTGGCTGCGCACGATGCACGAGTCCACCCGAGGCAGCACGAACTCACCCGAAATAACATTTACTTTTTCCACTGTGCCTCACTTTTATCACTGTCCATTTACTTTTTCCACTGCATCTGTCCACTTTTGTCACTGTTGCCCGGAAAGGTCGGCACTGCGCATGCGCCACGTCATCGAGCAAAAATCGGTAACTTTTTACACCAAAAACAGGTGGAAAAACTGGCACTTTTTCGCGAATTATAGAAAAATATATTTTATTGTAAAAGGACTGAAATTTTATTAGACACTATTTTAAAACTAAAGACTGAAAATTGAACAATTTCGAAGCAGTATTCTCCAAAATTAAATGAATTAAAATTCAAAGCCTCAAACATTTGATAATCTTCTGGGACGACTGAAAAATTCCGAAAAATAAAATTCCCGAATTGGAAAATTCCTGAATGATAAAATTCTCAAATAATAAAACGCCTATTTAATAAAACTCCCGAATTGGAAGATTCCTGAATAATAAAATTCCCGAATTATAAAATTCTCGAATAATAAAATTCCCGAATTGGAAATTTCCTAATATTAAAATTCCCAAACAGTTTATATTATTGAATTAGAAAATTCCCGAATAATAAAATTCCCCAATTGGAAAACTTCCGAATTATAAAATTATCGAATAATATAATTCCCGAATTATAAAATTATCGAATAATAAAATTCCCGAATTGGAAAATTCTCGAATAATCAAATTGCCGAATTGGAAAATTCTCAAATAATCAAATTCCCGAATTGGAAAATTTCCTAATAATAAAATTCCCGGACAGTTTATAATATTACCGAATTGGGAAATTCCCTACAAATAAAATTCCCGAACAGTTTACAATATTATCGAATTGGAAAATTCCCGAAAGTTTATAATATTACCAATTCTGAAAATTTCCGAAAAATAAAATTCCCGAAAGAAAATTGCCAAATTAAAAAATATCCGCACTAGAAAATTCCCAAATTTAAGCAATTAAAAAACTTTCCTAATACTATTGTTTGAATTTACAATAACAATAATTGAAAAAAAATTCATCCAGAAATATATATTTTTTTCAATTATTGTTATTTTAAATTCAGACAATAATCTTAGAAACTTTAAACATTAACAATAATTTTTTAAATATTTTATTATTGTATTTTTAATAAATAAATCATATTTATAAAAAAAACTTAATTGTCTAAATTCGGCAATTTTCCAATTCGGTAATATTATAAACAGTACGGGAATTGTGTTATTTGAGAATTTTATTATTCGGAAATGTTATTATTCCGGAATTTTATTATTCAGGAATTTTCCAATTCGGAAATTTTAATGTCGGGAATTTTACTTTTCGGGATTTTTCAGATGTCCCAATCTTTTAATGAAAATCACAATTTTATTTTTGCAATTAAAATCTAACCAAATTTTGAAGCCTGATTTAAACAATTTCAATTATTTCAAAATGTTAAAACATGAACATTTTTTATATTTCAAATTAAGCTGTCACAAACTCAAGGCGTTAAAAAATGAATAATTTTTTTGAAGTGTTTAGAATTGTTTAGAATTGAATTCTAGAATTAAGTTGAATTCCATTTAGAAGAAATCAATATCGTGCAAATTTAATGCTTGAAATCTGTGAAATTGGAAATTTTGAATTGAATGTAATCGAAATTTAACTGTTTCGTAAATAAGCATTTAAAAACTGCAATTATTTTTTTTTTAAATACATTTTTTAAATTTGTATCGTTCTGAATTAAAAAATTTAAAAATAAGCGAAGTGAACTAAAAATTTAAAGGTACAATATTTTAAATTAAAAGTTTTCAAAAATAAATTAATTCTAAAAGAAGAAAAAAACTGTATTAAGGGCATGTCATACATGGGCATCGAGATTTTTATTTAGCTTCCCGAATTTTTAACTCGATTTAGTGTGAACCTAAAATTAAATAATATCAACTTGAAAACTTGAAAAACAATCCGCCAAAGTTGGATTATTTTAACTTAAATCATGTAAATATAATAATTCATCATATTGTGACTTAATTCTCAAAATTCAACCATTTTTATTCTAAAACTATAACTTACCAAATGGAACAATTGAAATTGTAATTTAAAATTCATCGCTCTGAAATGTTAACTATTCTCAATTAAACAAATTATTCAACTATTGAAGCTTCAATAATACCAATTAGAAACTGTTCAATTTTCATCTTTTAAATTTGAAATAATTTATAATTTAATAATTTCACGTAATAGGAAGTGACTTTAAAAGTGATTGGATAGGTTTTTCTACTAAAAACTAGAAGAAAAGAAATCCCGGTCAAAAAATTAATTCAATTTTAATTTTACGGTGATTTTCCGATTTTCCTGATTCAGCCAGAAATGATAATGATCTTTTTTTTATTATTAATATTAAATTAAAAAATGTATTTCCTTTTCAGGCGCTTGTCGATTGTTCCTGGGGAATGGGTAACAATGGATGCGACGGTGGTGAAGATTTCCGTGCCTATCAGTGGATAATTAAACACGGATTACCTACTGAAGAAGATTATGGAGGTTATCTTGGACAAGTGAGTTGATTAAATAGAAAATCCAAATAAGATTATAGGAAGTCAGGAAATTTTTTCGAGAGCATGCTTATTTTTTTTAAATTGCAATATAAAATTCAGATTATTTTTTAAAATGAAAATGTAACCATGCCAGTGGAATGTTTCATCATTTTAGTTCCAAATTCATCTATTTGGTTGAATATTAATTTTTTTCAACTAAAAATGTAGCTATTCAATTTTTGGTTGAAAATTATCTTTTTTAGTTAAAAATTTGTCTTTTTGGTAGAAAATAATTTTCTTGCTTCAAAATTCGTATTTTTTGGTTTAATATTCAACTATTCCAGTTGAAGATTCATCATTTTAGTTGAAAATTGATCACTTTGTTTGAAAAAGTTTTTTTTTATGCATTTTTTAAAAACTGAAAATGTATCTATTCCAATTGAATATTCCATCATTTTAGATGAAAATTTATCTCTGTGGTTGATCATTATTTTTTTTTACTAAAGCTTTAACTATACAATTTTTGGTTGAAAACTTATATTTTCAAATTAAAAATTCGTCTTTTTTGGTAGAAATTAATCGTCTTGGTTGAAAATCCATCTTTTTGGTTGAAGATTAAATTATTTTAGTTAAAGATTCTTGATTTTAGTTGTAAATTAATCTTTTTCACTTGATATTCAACTATTCCAGTTGAAGACTCGTCATTTTTCAGTTGAAAATTAATTACTTTGTTGATAAAATTAAAATATTTTTTTGAAAATTAGTTTCTTTTTTGTTGAATTTTTTTTTTTAACTGAAAATGCAACTATTCCAATTGAATATTCCATCATTTTAGGTGAAAATTCATCTCTTTGGTTGAACATTAATTTTTTAACTGAAAATTTATTTTTCAAGTTTTTGTTGTTGAAATTAATCGTCTCAGTTGAAAATTCATCTTTTTTATTGAAAATCCAATTATTCTAGTTAAAGATTCATCATTTTAGTTGAAAATTCATCTTTCTGATTGAAGATTAATTTTTTAAACTAAGAATTTAACTAATCTTGGTTGAAAATTAATCTTTTTGGTTGAAAATTCAATCATTTTAGTTAAACCTTCATCATTTTAATTAAAACTTCATTTTTTTTGGATTGGAATTCAACTAGTTTAGTTGATAATTTATCATTTTAGTTGAAATTTCATCGCGGTGTTTGAAAATTTAACTTTTTTCTTAAATTCGTTTTTCTTTTGGTTGAAAATTTAACTATTCCAATTGTATATTCCATCATTTTAGTTGAAATATCATGTTTTTTGTTGAAAATTTGCCATTTTGGTAGAAATTAATCTTCTCGGTTGAAAATTCATCTTTTTTGTTTAATATTCAATTATTCCAATTGAAAATTAATCATTTTAGTTGAAAATTCATTATTTAGGTTTGAAAATTAATTTTTTTAACTGAAGTTTTAAATTAAATTAGGGACGAATTCAAGAAAGGATTAATTATGTTTTTAGTATTATTATACCTGGAAAAAACCTGGGATTGTCGGGGAATTTTTTCCCACGATTTGAGTAGACATCCTGTGTAGTAGTGGTTAACCCTTCGAATTCAGATTTTTTCGTTAATAATGAAAACTAATTAAATTATTAAAAAAATATTTTTGAAACGGTTTTTAAAGAAGGTTGTAATTTTTTTTATTTGACAATGAAAATCGTCTTATATGTTTGTAGGTATCACATTTTTAAGTGTGCGTTGAAATTGGAAAAATAGAATAGTCTAGAGTATTAAGAAAATAATCTTTTGCTTGATTCTAGGATGGTTATTGTCATATAAACAACGTCACCGCAGCAGCAAAAATGTCTGGATTTGTCAACGTCACTCCAGGAAGCATTGATGCCATGAAAGTTGCACTTTTTAAGCACGGACCCATTTCTGTCGCAATTGATGCCTCTCATAAAACCTTTTCGTTTTACTCCAATGGTGTTTATTTCGATCCCGAATGCGGTAAGTAAAATAAAGCATAAGAAACAGCATTTGGAATATGAAAAAAGAAAATTAAGAGCAATATTTTTAAAGAAATTATAAACCACTGAAGCATTAGCTCAAATAATGTTGTATGAATAGAAATTTGGGGTTCAGAATGCATCTGTTCTCGTTAAAAATTCTACTATTTGGTTGAAAATTTAATTATTTTTTTGAAAATTCAACTATTTCTTTAAAAAGTAATTTTTGGTCAAAAATTGAATTTTTTTGTTAAATATTCGTCTTTCTGGGTAGAAAATTCATTCTTTTGAATTAAAAAAATCATCTTTTGGTAGAAAATTCATCTTTTTTGGTTGAAAATTCAACTGTCGTCTGAAAGGTTTTTCTTTTGGACTTGAAATTTGATCTATATTGTTGAAAATACAACCGTTTTTGGTTAAAGATACATATTCGTCGGTTGAATATTCGATTTTTTTGTTAAAAAATTCAACTATTTGGTTAAAAAATCAACTTTTTGTTGAAAATTCGTCTCTTTTGTTGAAAATTCGACTATTTTCTTAAAAAGGCATTTTTGTCGAAAATTCAATTGTTTCATTGAATATTCGTCTTTCTGGATAGAAAATTCATCTTTTGATAGAAAAGTCATCTTTTTTGGTTGAAAATTCATCTTGGTTGAAAATTCAACTGTCTTCTAAATGATTTGTCTTTTGGGCTTGGAATTTCAACTATCAGTTGTAAATGCAACTGTTTGATTGACAATTAATTATTTTTGTTGTTGAAAATTAACTATTTGGTTTAAAATTCATCTTTCTTGGTCGAAAATTAACTTTTTTGTTAAAAATCAATCTTTTCGGATTTAAAAGTAAAATGTTTGGTAAAAAATTCGACTTTTTAGCCAAAAAACTCAACTTTTGTTGAAGATTCGTCTTTTTGGGTTGAAAATTCTATTTTTTGTTCTTGAAAATTCCAGTAAAATAAAGCATATGAAACAGCTTTTGGAATTAAAAAAAAAATTTAGAACATTTTTGTTTTAATTATAAACAACAGAAGCTTTGACTCAAATAATGTTGTATGAACAGAGTTTTTGTCTCACTGGAATCTATGTTCTTACTGTTAATTTTTTTTTATTCAGAAATTCGTCCACGGTAGCGCTAAAATCATTCAGTTTTAATTTTGACTTTCAAATTCAAATGCTGGGTTATGAATTACTAATTAGACAACGAGATTAAAACAACGTTGTCTTGAAAAATTATATTAAAAAATATTGTTTCAAGTATAAATAAGTAGGTCTTCCAAATAGTTTTAGGAAAAAAATACAATACATTTAAAAAAGTCAAATTATTCTTGTTTATAAGAAATAATATTAAACGCTAGAAATTGAATTTTGGGTTCAGAATTCATCTCTTTTGTTTTAAAATACTACTGTTTGATGAAAAATTTCATTATTTTCTTGAAAATTCAACTATTTTCTTAAAAAGTCATTTTTTGGTTGAAAATTCAACTGTTTTGTTGAATATTCGTCTTTCTTGGTTGAAAATTTAATTGTCTTCTAAAAGATTCGTCTTTTTGGCTTGAAAATTCAATTATTTGGTTGAGAATGTAATTACTTTTGGTTGAAGTTCAATCGCTTTTGTTTCAAAATTCGATCATTTGGTTGAACATTCATATTCGTAGTTTGAAAATTCAACTAGTTGGTTAAAAATTCAACTTTTTTGTTGAAAATTAATCTTTTTGGGTTTAAAAGTCAAATGTTTGATAAAACATTCTACTTTTTAGCTAGAAAATTCAACTATTTTGTTGAATATTCGCCTTTGTGGATAGAAAATTCATCCTTTTGAATTAAAATTTCATATTTTGTTAGAAAAGTCTTTTTTTTTTAATTCATATTTCTTGGTTGAAAATTTAACTATTTGGTTGTAAATGCAACTTTTTTCGGTTGAAGATTCATATTCTTAGGTTGAAAATGCAACTATTTGGTTAAAAATGCAACTTTTTGCTGAAAGTTGAACTACTGGATTAAAAATTCAACTTTTTATTGAAAATTCTACTGTTTGGTTAAAAATTAAACTTTTTTCTTGATAATTTATCACTTTTATTTAAAAGTTCACCTATTTGGTTGCAAATGCAACCTTTTGGTTAAAAAATATTGTTTGGAAAATTCAAGTATTTGGTTGAAAAGTCATCTTTTTTGTTAAACATTCGTATTTTTTATAGAAAATTAATTTTTTGGTAGAAAACTCAACTGTCGCTTAAAGGATTTGTCTTTCTGGATAGAAAACTCATCCTTTTGGATTGAAAATTAATCTTCTGGTAGAAAAGTCATTTTTTTATTGAAAATTCAACTGTCTTCTAAAAGATTCGTCTTTTTAGCTTGAAAATTCAACCATTTGGTTAAAAATTCAATTTTTTTTAATTCCACTATTCTTTTTAATTGAAAAGTCTAGAATTATATTTTGTTGTCTAGAATTAATCTATTTTTGTTTAAAATTCCACTATTTCGTGGAAAATTTAATTATTTTGTTGAAAATTCGTCTCTTGGTTAAAATGTCATATTTTTTGGTCGAAAATTCAACTGTTTTGTTAAAAATTCGTCTTTTTGGATAGACAATTCATTCTTTTGGATTAAAAATGCATCTTTTGGTAGAAAAATCATCTTTTTTGGTTGAAAACTCAACTTTTATGCTTGAAATTAATTCTTTTTAATTAAAAAGGCCACTATTATGTATATAATAAAGCAATTAGCATTGAATAATTATTATTATAAACGCTTAAAGTCCAACCAGAAAAAATGTAATTTGTGAGCGCTAAAAGCGGGACACAGCTTGCATTTTCTTACATTCTCATCCTAATGAGAAGGTATTGGTTTTATGTAAAATTTGACTTAGTCAGGTTTTTTTTAGTTTGCTTGTCCACCCTGAACATGAAAATTTAACTGCCTGATAAGATTTTTATTAATATTAATTCGTTATTAGTTACAGGAAACAGAAAATTCGTTGTCTTTTTTGTTGAATTTAACTGTTTCTTATTACAAATAAAAGTCTTTTTTGGAATGAAAATTTAATTACTTGGTTCAAAATTCCAGTTGAAGATTCATAATTTTATTTGAAAATTAATCACTTAGTTTGAAAATTTCTTTGTTTTTTGGGTTGAAAATTAATTTCTTTAACTGAAAATTTAACTATTCCATTTTTAGTTGAAAATATATCTTTTTTTTTAGTTCAAAGTTCAATTATTCGGTTGAAAATGTGGCTTTCGAAAATGTATCCTTTTGGTTGAAAATTCAAGTATTCCAGCTAGAGATTCGTTACTTTTGTTGAAAATTCTTCAATTTTGTTGACATTTTTTTGGGGGGAAAGTTAATTTTTGTAAGTGAAAATTTTTGTTGAAAAAACGTTTTCTTTTGTAGAAAATTAGTCTTCTTGCTTGAAAATGCATCTTTTTGATAGAAAATAAAACTAATTTGTTGAAAGTTAAACTCTCTTGTTAAAAAAGAATCCTTTCGGTTTAAAATTCATCTATTTCAGTTGAAGATTCATCATTTTAGTTGAAAATTCATCATTTTGTTTTTTTGTGGTGGATAATTAATAATATTGTTAATTGAAAATTTAACTATTCAATTTTTTGTTGAAAACTTATCTTTTTTAGTATATAATTCAGTTATTTGGTTGAAAATGTATCTTTTTTTTAGTTGAAAATTCAAATACGTGGTTGAGAATTCATGTATTTTGTTGAAAAATTGTCTTTTTTGGTACAAAATTAATCTTCTTGTTTGAAAATTCATCTTTTTGGTTGAGAATTCAAATATTTGGTTTAAAATTTATCTGCCTTGATGGAAATTAATTGTTGTTTTCAGTTCACCTATGTTTGGTTGAAAATTCCATTTTTTTTTTAATTCAACTATTCTTTTTAATTGAAAAGTCTAATATTATATTTTTTGCCTAGAATTAATCTGTTTTTGTTAAAAATTCTACTATTTCGTGGAAAATTTAATTATTTTGTTGAAAATTCATCTCTTGGTTAAAATGTCATATTTTTTTGGTCGAACATTCAACTGTTTTGTTAAAAATTCGGCTTTTTGGATAGACAGTTCATTCTTTTGGATTAAAAATGCATCTTTTTTGGTTGAAAACTCAACTTCTATGCTTGAAATTAATTCTTTTCAATTGAAACGTCTTCTATTATATTTTTGTTCTAAAATTCATCTATATGTTGGTTTGAAAACCTAATTAGTATTGAACAATTATTATTATAAATGCTTCAAATTCAACCAGAAAAAATATAATTTTTGAGTGAGAAACCCGGGAAATAGTCTGGATTTTTTTTGGTTTGATTTTCCACTCGGAACATAAAAATTCATCTGCCTAATAATATTTTTTATTAATATTAAATTGTTATATTTACAGGAAACACGGAAAATTCGTTGGACCACGCAGTTTTGGCCGTCGGTTACGGAACGATGAACGGCAAAGGCTTTTGGCTCGTGAAAAATTCATGGTCCAATTATTGGGGTAACGACGGTTACATCCTCATGGCTCAAAAAGACAACAACTGCGGTGTCTTAACAGCTCCAACTTATGCACTTATGGCATAGTTTTCAACTCTCTCATATTATCCATAAGTAATTAATTTCTCTTGAAACTTTAAACAATACTCGAATTTTGTAATCTCTCTATGAACAAACGCCTTTTAGATTAATGAAACGATTTTAGAATTAGTTAAGTTTGAAGATGAAGTGTTGATATGATTTATTTTCTACAAGAATTGAAGCGCATTTTCGCGCAATGTGATGATCAAATACAAGGAATTTTTTCTCTACGACGCTGTTTTAATGTTCAATTCAAACTTTTCCAGCTTCGATCCAATTTCGCGACACAATTGAACTAAAATTGATTTATCTACTTTTTCAAAACCATCCAGTTTCACGAGTTCGTTGTAATTTGCGAGCATGACACAGAGGCAATGTTTTCTCAAATTACTTGCGTTGTATCTGTCAGCCATTTTACAAATACTGAAGAAATTGTCCACGCTTTCGCACATATTTTTCATAATCTCGAATTCACATATCAATTTCAAATCTTCCATTCCGTACTTATCAGCCGCGATGAACAATTCAGCCGCTAAGGTTTCGAAATTTCGGACTTTTTTGCGGTACATAAATTGAATTAACTCTTCGAGTACGTCTGCATCCATGTCTACTATTTTTATCGTCTGTAAAATATTTTCCTGCATTTCGTACGCAAACATTCTTTCGAAAACGGGACTATTTTCAATTAACACGATCTTGTGAGCAGGATATCTCTTTTCTCCGAGAACAAATTCCACATCGCAGGGGTAGACATGGTACATAAATTGTTTGTACATTGAATTTAGTCTTACGGTGGTTTTTTTCCGATTGGAGAAACAATGACAGAAATTGAGGTACGGCTTTGGATTTGGCAGTTTCTTTGAGATTGTCGGAAGTTGAGATTTAAATTCGCAAAGAATTTTCACGGGCTTTTCTGAGTACATTCGTCGACAGTATACTTCGAATACTTCGGGAAATAAAAATGGGAATTTTTCACCTTTACGGACTTTGCCCTCCACTTTTAGCCACTTACTTATTATTTCCGTCGAATTATCGCTAAAGAGAATATAAATAGTTACTTCTATATTTACGGGAGTGTTTCGCGTTTTTAGATTGACCAAAAAAAAAGGTAGAAATATTCGTCTCTGGTGATTTTTGATTAAGTGAACTTTCAATAAGGCCCAGTCAAATCCACAGAAGGAGAACTTGGAAGAAACCCAGTCGCGTTGAAATAATGTTGCTGGAGGTAACATCCATGTAAAATATGATTTATTTGCTGGGTCCCGACTTTGCGGAAAAGCTGGTGATAATCTGCAAGAAATATTATCTTTTGTTAAAGTAATTTTCGAAAATTGAGCAATATCCCTGGTGGAAAAATGTTTACAAACAAGTGCAAAAAACTCAAACTGTTTTTACAGGAATCTACAAATAAATACAATAAATTACAACCAGAATTACAGAAAAGTACAACTTTTTTCCATTATTGAGACAAATTTTGTACTTTTTTTGTATTTTTTGTACATAGTTGTATTTTATTGTAGTTTTAATTTTCTGCAAGAATTTACAACTACTAGAATGTACAGGAATTTACAGGTTTTGAAGCCTTAAAGTTGTTCTTTTTCAACCTAGGATGACAGACATTTAGAATATTGTAATGAGATAATTTTAAATAAGGATGTGTACATGATCGCTATTACGAAAAAGCTTCTATGTTTAAACTTTAAACGAATAGTAGAATATTAAAACACAATAGTGAATAATCGTTATTAAAAAAACAAAAAAACCTTACGTTTGAAGTTTTTTTTCAAATATATAGCAACCAATTGGACACCATATTTAATTTTAAATTATTTCATTCCAATGCTCTCAATATTTGTCATCCTTGGTTGAAAAAAAAAACAACTTTTTGACTGCAAATAAAAATTGAACAATTGAGAAAGAATTGATCACGGTCATTGGAATTAAAAGATTCGAACTCTTGAAGATAACATTTTTTAAGTTACAAAAACTGAACCGCAAATTAAAACACTCAAAGTGGAATACTTTTGAATTTTTAACTTTTAAAATTAAATCTTAAAAACATTTATTCAAACACTCAATAATTTTTGCGTATAAAAAGAAGGCTTATAAAACTTTTCAATTGAAAATTTTTTCATTAAAAGCCGTTGAACTATAAAATTTTTAACTTTTATACATTGTACAGTTAAAAGATTTAAAAAAATAGAAACCCACGCTATCATTTCCAATGCAATTAATTGAAGAATATGGATCGAAAAATGTATAAATTTTCAAAATTATATTATTTTAAGCAATTTTAAGCTATACAAATTAATTTATACATTAAAATTTGTTTTGAAATCTTTTTACATATTCTCGCAAAAATTTGGTTTAAAAAATCCTTTAAAAAATTTTCAGGAATCTAATAATAATTTTATTATCTTGGAACTCGAATTTTTCGTACAATTTTTTGAAAATACTATAAAAGTAAAAAAAATTACCTTAAAATCAGCCGGATTCTTTTTTGAAAATTTTGGAAATCTTATTAAATATTCTTTTAAAATGAAATTAATATATATATATATATATATATATATATATATATAAATAAATAAATTTAGTTAATACTCTTTGATTATTCATATTCTTTTCAATTCTTATAAATTTGTTAAAGTCACTTGCCACTTTGAATTCTTTTAAATCCTATTGAAGATTTTAAAAATAAAACCTGAATTTTTTTAAGTTTCTTCAATTTTTTCTCAATTTTCCTGAAATTTTCGGAATTCAGTTGAATTCTTTGAATTCTTCTGAAATTACTTTGCATTTTTTTTCATTCCCTTTAAGTTTTTTTGCTTTCTCTTGAATTCTTCTAAATTGACTTAAATTCCCTTGAGTTCTTTGAATTATTTTTATTCTATTTAATTTTTTTAATTTTCGTAATCTTTTGAATTGACCCGAATTCTATGAATTTTATTTTATTTCCTTCAATGAACAATTTAAAACTGAATTGTTTGAAATAGAAAGTCTTAATCGTTGAAATTTCAGAGATAAATTTAAACTTTGAACGTTACAATTTTAATTGTTCTATTTTCACAATTTTTAATTTGTGAGTGAAATTTGTTAATTTTGATGTACAAATAACAATTGAACACTTATTAATGTAGAACAAATTCGAGTTAGTTGAAGAAATATTAAAAGTTTTGAGAAGATTAAAAATTAATTTTAAATTTGAATTAATTAAAAAATGTTTGGAACACAATGTAGATTTTCGCAGAGATTTTTATTTAAAAAATTAATTTTAGGAGAATATTTAAGGTTTCAAAAGATTTTCAAAATTATCCAAAAAGAATCTAGATTATTTTAAGAAAATTTACTTACTTGTGCAGAATTAAAAAATATAAGAAAAATTCAAATCATTCTGAGAGATATTTAAAAGTTTTAAAACATAATTTAAAATTTCAAAAAATTATAAACAGAATGTACATTTTTTTTAGATTTCTAACAAAAAATGTAGAAGCTTTTTACGAAATGTGAAATGTTTCATAAGAAGAAACTAATTTTCTTAAGATTCCTATGAAAATTAAATATGATTTTTTATTTAAAAAAAAAATTAATTTTATGAGAATATTTATGACTTCAAAGGATTTCCAAAATTGCCAAAAACAAATCTGAAAGATTTTTAAACAATTAACTTGATTCTGCAGGATTGTACAAAAAATTGAGAAAAAAATCAAATAATTTTGAAGGATATTTAGATGTATTGAAAAAATTTCAAAAATAATTTATAATTTGGAAAAAAGTTCAAAAATTGTAAAATAACATTTTTTAGGATAATAAAAATATGTTCTTGATATTCTTGGAAAAATTTGAAATTATTTTTCATTTTGTAAAAATAATTTAAAGATTTTATAGAAAAATATTTCAAAAAAATAAATTGTGATGCATAAGTAACAAGTGAGCAATTAAATATCAATTTGAAATTACTTATAATGAAAATAATTTAACTTCTAATTTAAAAAGTGTTCTGTTAAAAAAATTCAATTGTTCAATTTTTAATGTTTCTAGCTTAAAAATACTTAAAATTATATAATTTTGAAACTGTATTGATTTATTCTTCAATTTAGAGCATTCAAAATAATAACGCCGATTTGTGTTTTTTGAACTGAATCTGAATCTTTAAAGTGTACAATTTATAAAAGATTAATATTTTGCAGTTTTAACTGCATTTTATTTAAAATTGTCCAATTGAAAAGTGTTAATTGCTTTCATTTTATACTTGTAAATTATTAAGCGTTTGAATGAAAAAATTTGAATTAAAAAGTGTATAAAAATAATTTTTAAAGTTTTTAATTCAAGAGTGCTTCAATTTTTTAATTTCATATACCGTGCAAGTTTTTTGCAAAGCAGGAAAAAAACGGGAAATGACCACCCTGAATTTTCAAATTGAACTTGCAAAATATTTCGTGTATGACCTTTAAAGATCAAAGTTAATGTTATATGCTTATTAACTTAAATAATTAAATATCTTAAATACTAAAAAAATAAGTTACTTAAATGATTTCTTTTCCTACAAAAAATAATAATTTTCAATAACGCCAAATTAGAAATAAGAAAAAAAAATCAAGTACATGTAGAATTGCGAATTTCTTCAGTTTAAATCCAAGAAACATGACATTATTTTGTTATAAATAAAAATTAAAATACTGTAAAGCTTCAAAATTCCCGGACATTTTTTATAATTAATAAATAATTTAAATTTCGACATTTATAACCTTTTATAAAAAAAACATGGAAACGAGGGGAAAAAAGTGGATTTTTGAATTAATTTTTTTGCTTACAATTAAAATGTTAATATAAAAATATAGAAACAAATAATATATACATTTTTTATATAACATAGTTACTATAGACTTATAGCTCACCTTAAACATCTTGAAAGATCCATCTTGAGAAAATGTTTATCTTTAGCGTAGATAATAATTTTTGTTTTTTCAGATCTCAGCTTACAATGCATCTACAACAATGCAGAAAGAAATTAATTTGTTATAAATAATTATTTTTATATGTGTATAAACCAAAAAGAAGAATTTTCAACATAATTGTTGTATTTTCAACCAAAAATTATTTTTCAATCAAGAAATAAATCGTGTAAAATACAAAATAATTAACAATTTTCCCAGAAATCTTAAGAAATTTTTTTTTTTTTTGAAATCTTTCAAAATTCTTAAAAAGCTTCGAAAATTTGTATTTTAAATCTTCAAGAATCTTCATTTTGTGTTAAATGTGTTGAAGTCTTTTTAAGTTAAAAATGATTTTTATATCTTTTAAATACTTCTAAAAATATTTTTTTTCAATATAAAAAATTTATTTTAATTTTCCCTGGAATCGTAACAAAAAAAATATATCATCTTAAAAGGTTCAAAATTTTATTTCAAACTCTTTAAAAATCTACATTTTGTTTGAAATAATTCAAAGTTTTCGTAACCTTGTTTTAAATACTAATTTTTTTTTTAATTCCTTACAATCAAAGTTTAATTTTTTAATACGAAAATACGAAGCTTTAACAAAAAAAAGTTCATTTTTAACCAAATAGTTGAATTTTTAAACAAATACATAAATTTTAAACAAATAAATCAATTTTAAACAAATACATCAATTTTCTACCAAGAAGATTAATTTTCTACCTTTTTTCTACTTTTAACCAAAGTGGCTGAATTTTCAACCAAAAAAGATGAATGCTCAATTAAAAATGTAATAGTTGATATTAAAATTAAAAACGATTTTTATTCTAAATCAAAAAGAGTTGAATTCGTCCAAAAAGACGAATTTTCAAAAAAAAAGTTTTATTGTTAACAAAAAAGGATTTTTAATTTAAAACCCAACAGTTACAACTTTAATAAAAAGATGACATTTTTACCAAAAGACTTAAATTTTCAAACCAAAAAGACGAATTTTCAACCAAAAAAGATTTTTCAGCCAAGAAAGAAAGCAATTGTTAGGTAAATTATAATCTGTATGGAAAAATAATTTTTAATACAAAACGAAAATGTCTAATAACCATTTATTGTTTAAGTTTCTGGGATTTATTTGTTTTAAGTTTATATAAATGAGTTTTTCCTAGGTTTTTCGAGAAAATTCAAAACGATTTTTGAAGATTTCAGATATTTCAAAAAAGTATCTAGAAAATTTCGAAGAATTTTTTTTATTTTACAGGATTTTTCAAAATTTCAGGAAAAATTTGAATCAGTTTAAAAGATATTTATGACTCTTTGACGCTTGGAAAAAATTTAAAAATATTTGATAAATTTTCGGAAAACTTTCAAAGTTTTAAAATAATTATTTTTAATTCTTCAAAGTTTCCAAATTCCTAAATATCTTTTAAACGGACTTTCCCGATTCATTTTCGATATTTTTGGAAATCTTTTGAAATGTTTAAAATTTGTTTGTAATATTCTCTTCAAATTAATTTTTCAAAATAAAGAATTACTTTGAATATTTCTATTTTATTTCGAAACCTTTAAAAATCTACGTTCTGTTTGAAGTTTTTTGAAATCTTTTCCAATTTTAAATTCTTTTTGAAATTTGTCAAAAACTTCTAAATATCTTTTAAAGTGATTACAATTTTTCCTCTCGTTTAAAACAAAAACTGCAAAAATAAAACAATTTCCTTAAAATCTTTTTAAATATTCTCTTAACAAAAATGTTATAAAATAAAAAATAACTAAACATTTTCCCAGAAATCTGAAGACAATTTTTTATAGTTTAGAATTAATTTTGTTATAAAATCTTTTTAAATATTTTGTTAAATTAATTTTTCAAGATAAAAAATTAATTTAAATTTTCCCTGGAATTTTAAAAGAAAAAAAATGTATTATCTTGAACCTTTCAAAATGCTCATATCATCCGACTTTGGTCTTAGGATTTTTCTTCTAATATAGCTATTTGATTAAATTCTCAAGATTTTCGCTAATCGTGGAAAGCGAGAGAAAACCCTTTTTTGGTTTGAAATTGAACTTTGAATTGATTAATTTCAAATTGAAAGTGGAATTATATGTTTTCAATTGAAAATTAACCTATTCTACGTTTGTTGGAACATTAATGTTCTTCAGTTGAAAATTCAAATATTTGTTTAAAAATTTCTATATTTTGTTGAAACTTTGTCTTCTGTGGTTGAATATTAATCTTCTTGGTGACTGATTCACTTTTTTGGTTGAAAATTCATGTAATTTGTAAAAGTTTAACTATTTCGTTGAAAATTTATTTTATTTGTTTAAAAACTTATATTTCCAACTTAAGATTAAACTATTCTATTTTTTGTTGAAAATGTATCTTCTGTAGTTGAAAATTAATCTATGTTGTTAACAATTTGTCTTTTTTATAGAAAATTTAACTACTAGGTTAAAAATTCCATTAAATATTAAAATATTTGGTTAAAAATTCATGTATTTTGTTGAAAATTATTACTTTTTGGCAGAAAATTAATTTTTTTGGCTAAAAATTCATTTCATTGGTTGAAAATTAATTGTTTTAACTAAAAATTTAACTACATTTTTCGTCGACATTTTTTTGTTTATTGGCATTTTATCTTTTTGGTAGAAAATTCATTTGTTTAGTTAAAAATGTAAATATTTCGTTAAAAATTTATTTAATTTGGTTAAAAACTTATTTCTCTTACTGAAAATTAAGCTGATTCTTTTTTTGTTGTTGAAACGTTGTCTATTTAGTTTGAAATTCATTTATTCTATTTTATTGAAAATGTATCTTTTTTGGTAGAAAATTCATCTTCTGGGTTGAAACTTTCACTATTAGGTTAAAAATTGATTTTGTATTGAAGATGCATTATTTTAATTGAAAAATATTTGGTTAAAAATTTAACAAGTTTTGTTGAAAATTCGGTTTTTTCAGTCGAAAATTCAATTATTTTGGTAGAAAATGCATATTTTTGGATTTTAAATTCAACTTTTTTTTTAATTCATCTTTATGTCTTAAAAACTCAACGTTTTGGATAAGATTTTTTTTCTTTATTGACTGAAAAATCTTGGTTGAAAATTCAACTGTTTTGTTGAAAATTCGTATTTTTTGGTGGAAATATCAACTATTACACTTTTTGTTGAGAATTAATTTTTTTAGTCAAAGATTCATCAGTTTGGTTGGAAATTCGATTATTTTGTTGAAAATTAGTTATTTTAACTGAAAATGTAATAATAAAATTTTACATTAATAAAAAGCAAGAATATTAACTCACTATAAAAAAGTTTTTTTTTTTGTATATAATATTATAATTAAAATAAAAAAAACTGCACACATTATTGTAACTTGCTTTTATTATATTTACCTTTGAAAGAAACACTTGTGGCCGGAGGGTGAAATTTTTGTTGAAGACTGTATACAAGTGTCATATTTTCCGATTTTTTTATTTTTCCACAAATGATACAAGCAATTTATAGGGCTCTACTGACTAAATTCAACTTAAAAGTAATTTTTTTATTTTCCAGTGGTTTTTTGCAATTTTTTATTTATTAAAAGAGGATAGAACGAGGGATAGAAATCGAACGTAACTGTAACGTAAGCCTTCTCGGCGATAAAATACAGATCAATACCGGTTCTTGTTTCCTGCCTAATAAAATGAAGCGCACCCTCTAAGAGGGTAAAGTGCACTGCAAAGAGAAAACGAGGGAAGCAAAAATGATACATTTGGAAGGTTACTCAAATCATGTCTATTTTTTAATGATTTTATTTTAAATTGTTAAATTTTGAATACCTTCATAATTTTAAATATAATCTGGGTTTTTTTTTAATTCCCCCCTATTCTTTCGAAATCCTTTAAATTCTTTTCATTATTTACATTCTTTTAAATTCCAATAAAGTGTTTTGCTTTCTCTCGATTTCTTCTGAATTCACTTAAATTCACTTGAATTCTTTGAATTTTTTTAATTTCCTGAATTGACATCAATTCTATGAATTTTATCAATACCCTTGATGTTTTTTTTATTCTTCTAAATTCTTTGAATTATTTTGGAATAACCTTGAATTCCTTTAAATTCGCTTAAAGCTTTTTGCCTTCCCTTGCATTTTTCTAAATTAACTTGAATTCTTTTAATTATTTGTATTTTTTTCGAATTTTTGTAATCTTTTGAATTGACCTGAATTCTATGAGTTTTGTTTAATTTCCTTCAATTCTCCATATTTTCTTGAATTCCCTTGTCTTGACATCTTCTAAATTAACTTGAATTCTTTCAATTTTTGAATTCTCTCGAATTTACCTTCATTTTTTAAAAAGTCCCTTTCATAAATTTTTTTAATTTCCTTTCAATTTTTATATTTATTTGAATTTCCTTGCTTTTTTAATCCACCTTATTAAATTCTTTTGAATTTAAGTTTGAATTTTTTAATTTTCTTGAAGTTTATTTAATTCTCTTGAAATCTTGTGAATTCAATTGAATTGTGTTCATTCTTTCAAAATTACCTTTAAATATTTTCCAAATTGAAGAGAATTTTAAAAAATCATTAAAAAATTGGAATACCTTACATTCTTCATATTATTTGAAATTATCTTGTCTTTTGAATTCATCTAAAATTGGTCTGAAATATCTCGAAATCTTCTGAATTCACTTGAATTCTTTCAATCCTTTGAATTTTTGAAATATTTTGAGTTGACCAGAATTCTGTAAATTTTAGTACCTCTCCAATTATTCATATTGTTTTGAATTCTTATAAATTTGTTGAATTCCCTTGCCTTTTGAATTCACCTTGAATTCCTATAAATCCCATTAGAGGGTTTAAAAATTAAATCTTAATTGAAGAGAATCAAGAAAATTCATTAAAAAATTTAATTACCTTACATTCTTAATATTATTTTGCATTATCTTGTCTTTTGAATTCACTTTAAATTCTTTTAAATTCGCTTGAAATCTTCTGCATTCACTTGAATTCTTTACATTGTTTCAGTTTTTAAAATCTTTTGATAAATCTTTTTCTTGAAGTGTTTTTTTAATTCTCTTAAAAGCTTTCCAGTCTTCATAGTATTTTGATTTTTCTTGAAATCTTCTGAATTCACTTGAATTCTATGTATTATTTGAATTCTTTTAAATTGACTTAAAGTTGTTTGCTTTTTCTTAAACTCTTCTAAATTCACTTGAATTCTTTGAATTTTTGAAATCTTCTCAATTGATCTGAATTCTATGAATTTGGTTAAATCTCTTTAATTCTTCATATTCTTTTAAATTCCGATAATTTTTTTAAATCACTTGCCACTTTGAATTCTTTTAAATCCCCTTTTTAATTTCCTTGAAATTTTTTTAATTCTCTTTAAATCTTCTGAATTCAATTGAATTCTGTTAATTCTTTTTGAATTACCTTGAAATATTCTTCTAAATTGAAGAGCATCAAGAAAATTCATAAAACAATTTAATTGCCTTACATTCTTAATATTATTTTGTATTATCTTGTTTTTTGAATTCACCTTAAATTCTTTTGAATGATTTAAATGCTTTCAATTCTTTGAATTTTGGAAATCTTTTGAGAAACATTTTTCTTGAAGTTTTTTTAATTCTCTTAAAATTTTCTGAATTCACTTGAATTTTTTTAATTTCCTTTACGTTTTTTTATTTCTTCAGAATTCTTCAAAATTAAAGAGTACTAAGAATATTCATAACTTTTTTGAAATCTTTCCTTAAAACCTTCTGAATTCTTTTGAAATAACCTTAAATTGTTGTAATTTCCTTCAAGTTTTTTGCTTTCTCTTGAATTCTTTTGAATTGACTTAAATTCAATAGAATTTTTTAAATTATGTATATTCTTTCGAATTATTTTAAATCATATATTAAATATAAAAATATATAATATATATATTAAATCATAAAAAGCCCAAGCTTGTAGTTATTTATAACTACAAGAAAACTATCCATCTAGAAACACTACCCGAATCGGGTAGTGTCACGCCTACCCTGAAAGGGAAATGGCTTAATGGTATAGTATATATATTGAAGCTTTTGAATTTATGTATGTCTCAATTTGTTAATTTTCTTGAACTTGTTTGAATTCTCCTCAAATCTTCTGAATTCACTTAAATTCTTTCAATTCTTTTGAATTATTGGAATTATTTTATATCCTATTGAAAATTTTAAAATTAAATTTCAATTTTTTTAATTGATGGTTTTAAATAAGAAATTTCAATTTCTTGAATTCTTCAAATACTTTGACTTCTTTAAATTCTTTGAATTCTCTACATTCTTTTGAAATTACCTTGCATTTGTAATTCTCTTTAAGTTTTTTGCTTTCTCATGAATTCTTCTAAAATAAAGAGAATTTAATTCCATTCAATTCTTCATATTTTTTTTAATTCTCTTGAAATCTGAATTCACTTTAATTCTTAGAATTTTTTTGCAATAAACATTAATTCCTTTTAAATTCGCTTAATGTTTTTTGCTTTCTCTTGAATTTTCTTAAATTTTTTCAATCTTTTGAGCTGACCTGAATTCTATAAATTTTGCTATTTTTTCAATTATTCATATTCTTTTCAATTCGTATAATTTTTTTGAATTCTCTTGCCTTTTAAATTTACTTTGAATTTTTTTAAATCCTATTGAAGTTTGAAAAATTAAATCTGAATTTTTAAAATTCTGTTGAAATTGATTGAATTTTCTTAAAATTTTCTGAATTGAATCAATTTTGTCAATTTATTAAAGTCCTTTAATGTGTTTTGAATTACCGTCTTATAAATTATTTTAAATTTCTTTAAAGTCTTATGAACCTTCATGCATTCTTTTTAAATCGCTCGGACTTCCTGAATTCACATTGAGTACGTTTGCGTTATTTTTATACTGTTTTGAGTTCTTTCGAATTCTTTTGAATTCTTTCGAACTCTTTTGAATTCTTTCGAATTTTTGAAAATTCTTTCCGAACTCCTTTGAATTCTTTGAGTATATTGTATCCTCTCATAGTCTTTGTATTTTTCTGAATTCTGTACATCCTTTTTTTATTCTTTACAATATACTTCAAATCTTCTAAATTCACTTAAATTCTTTAAATTATTTTTAATTACTTTGGAATTCACCTTGAATTCGTTTTAATTCAAATTGAATTCCTTTGAGTTCTTTGTAATCTTTTCAACCCTTTACATTCGTTGTTATTTGTATTCGTCCAAATATTCTTAAATTCCTTAAATTCTTTTATTAATATTAAATTTAGGCGAATTCTTTGTAATTCCCTTGAATGCTTTTCCAATTTTTTCAATTATTTTAGAAAGGTGGTTTTGAGTTAAATTTTACCTTGGAACTTTGTAAAATTACACTCAGATTTCGCACTTTTGATTTTGATAAAAGAAATAATTCTTATAGGTTTCCTATTCTAAGAAATAAAAATTTGTATTTTGTTATAAAATTACTGTTGGGTATATTTATTATATTTTTAAAGGACATTACAAAAATTTAAGATAACATTGATATTCGTTGTGAAACGAGATTTACGGTGATTCCTAATTTATGTGACTCACAAGGGGAGACAGCCAATTGTAAATTTTAGTTTCAATTCATAATTTTTTTTAGATGAAAAGCTCATTTATTTGCCAATTATTACTTAAATTAAATTAATTTGCCAAAGCAGTAATATGCGTTTTTTCGCCGTTTTCGAGAAAATCGACTTTGAAATATTCGCCACACGTCATACAGAGTGTGGCAAAAAACAATTGCCATTGGCCGGTAGCTCAGATAGTAGCGCATCTTGACGGCCGGAAGGTTGCGTGTTCGACTCTCGCTGCCTGCAATTTTTATTTATTTCTCAATATATTATTTATTAAAATATTTATAAATATAAATTGTATTTTTAATCAGAATTTTTAAACAGAACAGTGACTCATGAAAGAACTAACTTTTCGTTTAAAAAACCTCGTTCACATGTACTTCTAATTTTAAATATAATTGTAAGCCATTATAAAAAAAATTATTAACATTCATAACAAATGAATTTGTTTACGAAAAACATTTGTAAGATAATACAGTTTTTCGTGATAAAAAGGCATTAAAAAATTATTCTTTGCAGATTTTTGTGAAAATTAATGAAAGAAATTATGCCGTGTGGCGAATATTTTAAGGTTGATTTTCTTGAAAACGGCGGAAAGGTGCATATTCTGCTTTGGCCAATTAATACTAAAAAATTCTGCTAATAATAATTTTTTAATGTTTTTTTTCACGAAAAAACTTATTTTTTAAAACGTTATAATGTTTTTCGCAAACAAATTTGTGTTATAAAAAAGTTAATCATTTTTTTCATTGCTCACTAATTATATTTGAAAATTGGAAGTATAAACGAGGTCTTTTGATCAAAATCTTTTTAAATACAATGTGTCAAATATTATGAAAAAACTCAATAATGTTTATACATAATAGATGTTTACAAAATCATGCTAAAGTTAAAGAAATAATTTTTGAAGGAAATTATATCTATATATTAGTTTTAATAAATAAAAAAATCAGATAAATAAAAAAGCTCAGCCAGCGAGAGCCGAACACGCAACCTTCCGGTCATAAAGCTCTATATGGCGTGTGGCGAATATTTCAAAGTTGACTTTTTCTAAAACGGCACAAAAGCGCATATTACTGCTTTGGCAAATCAATACTTAAAAATTCATAATAAGTTTTGTAATGCCCTTTTTCACGCAAAAACTGACTTCTTTTAACTTTATAATATTTTTTTGCAACCAAATTTGTGTATTTGAATTTAGAGGTATGAAAGAGTTTTTTTCATGGAAACATTTTTTAAATATAATTCTCAAACATAATGAAAAAAATTAATAACATTTATACAAAATACATTTGCTTACAAAAAACATGTTGAAGTTGAAAAAGTATTTTTTTGCAGAATTTTTGAAGGAAATTATATTTATATACATTTAAATAAATAAAAACAGATAAAGAAAAAAGCGCAGCCAGCGAGAGTCGAACACGCAACCTACCTATATGACGTATGACGAATATTTCAAAAGCGATTTTTTCGAAAACGGCGGAAAAGCGCATATTACTGCTTTGACAAATCAATACTTAAAAATTCATAATAAGTTTTGTAATGCCCTTTTTCACGCAAAAACTGACTTCTCTTAACTTTATAATATTTTTCGCAAACAAATTTGTGTATTTAAAATTAGAAGTATGAAAGAGTTCTTTTCATCCCAAATTTTGTTAATATAATTGTCAAACATTATGAAAAAATTAATAACATTTATACAAAATAGATTTGTTTACGAAAAACATGTTAAGATTAAAAAAGTAATTTGTTGCAGAATTTTTCAAAGAAATTATATTTATATTCATTTAAATAAATAAAAACAGATAAAAAAAAGCGCAGCCAGCGAGAGTCGAACACGCAACCTACCTATATGACGTGTGGCGAATATTTCAAAATCGATTTTCTCGAAAACGGCGGAAAAGCGCATATTACTGCTTTGGCAAATTAATGCTAAAAAATTCATAATAATAAGTTTTGTAATGCCTTTTTTTCACGCAAAAACTGACTTCTTTAAACTTTATAATATTTTTCGCAAACAAATTTGTGTATTCAAAAAATTAAAAGTATGAAAGAGTTCTTTTCATCGAAAATTTTGTTAATATAATTGTCAAACATTATGAAAAAATTAATAATATTTATACAAAATAGATTTGTTTACGAAAAACAGGTAACAGTTAAAAAAGGAATTTGTTGCATAAGTTTTGAAGGAAATTATTTATATTCATTTTCACAAATAAAAAAATAAAAACAGATGAATAAAAAAGCGTAGCCGGCGAGAGTCGAACACGCAACCTATACCTATATGACGTGTGGCGAATATTTCAAAGTCGATTTTCTCGAAAACGGCGGAAAAGCGTATATTACTGCTTTCATTTAAAAAAATTATGAACCGAAATAAAAATTCACAATTGGCGGTCTCCCCTTGTCAACTTGCCTCACTTAACTCTATACAATAATGCTATTTTGCGACTTAATTCAACTAAAATTGATTGATCTAATTTTTCGAAATTATCCATTTTAACAACCTCGCTATAAAACTTTGTCATAATACAGACGCAATGTTTTCTCAAGTCCATTAAATTATGTTTATCAGCAAACCTTACAAATTCAATGACATTTTTTGTACAAGTATTTTTCATCATTTCGAGCTCGCAATTCAATTTCAAATCTTCCAATTCGTATCTTTCAGCAACAATAAATAATTTATCAGCTAAAGTTTCTAAATGCTTAAAATCTTGATAGTACATGTAGCGAATCAACTCCTCAAGTACATTTTCGTCGATATTTTTTATTTCGACTTCATTGGGAAGTGGATTTTCCATTTTTTGGTTTTTAAACATTCTTTGAAAAACAATCTTGTGAACATGATACTCTTTCTCTCCAAAGAGCAATTTCATATCACTGGTGGATTCGTCATACGGAAAAATTAAATTTTCTAATATCGGGGGTATTTTCATATTTACAAGACACTGACACGTTTCCGGTATGGGAGATACTTCTCTAATTTCGCAAATAAGTAATAGTGGTTTTTCGATGTGAATTCGTCTACACAGCGTTTCTAATACTTCGGGAGATTCAAATAAAAAAATGTCTCCTTCGCTAACCGTACCGCGGACTGTCACCTTTTGACTGATCATTTCTATTGAATTATTGTTTGATAAAATATAAATACTAACTTCCATGTGTATGGCAGTTTCTCTAGCTTTAATATTTTTTAAATAAAATCGTAAATTCAGTTCTCCCTCGGATTTAACTAAAGGATTTTTTATTAAAGTCCATTCAAAGCCAAGCAACGTAAAGGCATTTTGATTTGTCGCGGAAAATCTTGGAGAGGTCCAATTGCTTCCAAAAAGTTCTTCAACAGATAATACCCATGAACAGAATGATTTATCAGCATTTTCGTATTTTTCTAATTCAGAAGATGATGATCTGCAAAAAAAAACGTTGCTTTTATTCAATAGAGTTCACAAAAATTTTTTTTAGATACCATCCCCTATAATCACGGGCTCTAGTTAGAAATTTTGCTGTATTTATTTGAATACTGAAATTCTTGAATTCAGAGCATTCAAAAGGATTGAAATGAATACAAGTTGTATTTTAAGAATTTAATTTTTGTCTTTCAATCAATAATTAATTGAATTGAAGTCAAATTAAATAATTAATTCTTCAGTTCTATAAAAATCGTATTTAAGGTGAATTCAAAAAATTCCAAGGGAATTCAAAAGAATTGGAAAAAATTCAAAATTATATAAAGGATTGAAACTAATGCAAAGTAGATATTGAAAGAATTAGAAAAACTTCAAGGAGACAAAAAAATTTCAAAAGGAATTCAATGTGAATTTTAAAAAAATTTAAGGGAATTCAAAAAAATTGAATGAATTCAGAATATTTCAAGTGAATTCGAAAGAATTTGACGGAATACAAAACAATTCAAATTATTCCCTTGGCAAATTCTTAATAATTTTAACGAATTCAAGGAATTAAGCAGAATTCAGAAACAGGTGTAAAATTGAGCAATTGCAAACTCAAGACTTCAATATTGTATCTAAATTACAGCGAAAAAGATCAAATTAATTGCTTCATTTGAGCTAAAATGGAAAAAATGTTCAGGTTAATGGCGTCTGAAAAAAGTGAAAAAATATTTTTTCAATTTTCAAAGGAAAATTTGGTTAATTTAAAGAATTGGAAAGACTTCAAGAAGACTTAAAGAAAACTTCAAAAGGAATTAAAAAGGATTCATTGTGAATTGAGAAGAATTCAATGTGAATTTAAAAAATCAAGGGAACTAAAAAGAATTTAAAAATAATGAATTCAGAAGATTTCGAGCGAATTCGAAAGAGTTCAAGGGAATACAAAAGAATTCAAAAAATTTGAATTATTCCTTTGGCAAATTCCAAATGATTCTAACGACTTCAAAGATTTTCAACGAATTCAAGGAATTCAAAAGAATTTAGAGACAGGTGAAAAATTGAGCAATTCCAAACTCAAGATTTTAATATTGTTAATTATGAAGAAAATGCTCAATTAAAATTAATCGTTTGAGCTAAGGAGAAAAAAGGTTTGGTTTGGCGTCTGAAAAAAGTAGAAAAAACAAAATTTCAATTTTCATAGAAATTTCACAGAAAACTTTGCCAAGTTCTTTGGATTAGAAATATTTTGAGGAAAGTTCAAAAAACTTCAAAAGGAATTCCAAAAAATTCAATGTAAATGAAAAAAATTCAAGGGAACTCAAAAGAATTAAATTTTTAAAAATAAATTCAGAAGATTTCAAAAGAATCCTAAAGAACTCAAAGAATTTAAAGTATTCCCATGGCAAAAACTAAAAAATTGTAACGAATTCAAAGAATTTTAACGGATTCAAGGAAATCAAAAGAATTGAAGGAATTCGAAAGTACTAGAGGAATTCAGAAGAATTCAAGGAATTCGAAAGAACTCAAGGAATTCAAAAGAATTCAAGGACTTAAAATTCAAAAGAATTCAAGGAATTCAAAAGAATTCAAGGGTTTCTGATTCAAAATAATTCAAGGAATTTGAAAGAACTCATGGAATTCAAAGGCACTCAAGGAATTCGAAAGAATTCAAGAAATTCAGAAGAATTAGAAGAAATCCAAAGAATTCAAGTAAATGGAGCAATGTCGAATTTAAGACTTTAATATTGTATCTTAATTATCGCGAAAATCGATTATTATCTTCTGTAATAAAATTTCAAATTTATCATTCGAAACAGTAGAATTTAAAATGTGCAACTTTCAAAGTCAATAACATGAAAAAATAGCATTAGAAAATTTAGAATTGCATATTGCAGCATTATTTTATAATGATATAATTTTATAATATTTTAAAATGAGTTACAATAAATTTTAATTTATTAATTATTATTTAATATAATAATTTATTAAAAGAATTTGATTGTACAATTAATTTTTATTAAAATTAATATTCAAATATTTACAAACTACCCGTCCATTTAATTATATCAAATTTTGTATTAACAATTAAAATTAAAATAAATTTATTAATAATTTATTAAATGAAATAAGTCGTAATAAAGTAATAATACTGGAAAATTTTATTAGACAATTTTTAAATGTAAATAATTATTAATAATAATTTCGAGAATAATTTTTAGTATTGTGAAAGAAATTTTATACAATATTACTACTAAAGAAACATTATTTTTCAACCTTTTGTATCAGGGTTAATCAAAATTTTGTACTAAAATGGAATTTTTCGAAAATTATGTGAGTAAACATTTAATTTAATTTAATATTTAAAAATTACTATATTTATTATTTGATTATTATTATAAAATTATCATTATTATTATTATTATATATATTTTTTAATAAACGAATTAAATTAATTATAGCATTTTTTATTAAATATTTTTATAAATATATAAATAAATATATATTCTTTATTTTAAGGGATAAACTTTAATATTAATATTATAAAATATATTTGTTTGAATTGAAAAAATTTAAAGGGAGTTTCATAAAACAGCAATCCTATAAAATGGAATAATTTTAAATTCGAGGATGGTTAATGAAACAATTTATAATTAAAAAGAAAATATATGTTGCTAAATTTCTATATATTAATTATTAATTAATATTAATTTAATTTCATTAAAATTGAGTTAACCTGTATCAAATTCTTTTAGAATTCATGTCAATTTACATTAAAATCAGAAAATTTAGCAAATAGTATATAATATTTCTGACTTACCTGGCATTTCTTGTGCTGCTGATTCTTATGCTTGACATTTTGATGAAATTTGCACCTTTAGCATAGACTTCTAAATTTTTTTTCAGTCTCTAGCACCTTTTCCAGATCTATAATAATGTAAACAAATAATTTAATTTTCCATGAAAACTATAAAACAAACAAATATATATATATATATATAACGACTAACTATATATATATATATTTCATAGTTTTAATAGTTAAATAGTTTTAATTATAATTAAGTTTTATACCATCTTTTGCTGAGGAAATTTCGGTATATCAAAACGAATCTACATATAAAAATGTCTGATAAAACAAATTTTTACACGTAAGTTCTAAAAGTGATTCCAATTTTACAAGTATTTTTGACATCTTTTATTGAAAAAATTCCAGAAATATTTGAATGAAGTTTCGCAACGGACATTTTTAAAAGAATTTTAGAAGTTTATTTTGTTACATATTTCCTGACCTAATAAAATTTGGTATGAATTAAAATTTTTTAATCAAATAGGTATGGTATTTCTAATTGAATAAACAAACGAAAGAGGTACAATTAATTAGAAAACATAATTGATTGAATATTTTTTGAAAAAAAATTATAATACGATTCAATTTTTAAATAAGATTTGAATTAGCATTAATTTTGATATGTAAATTCTAAAAGTTATTACAATTATACAAATATTCATTGACATATTTTCTTTCAGAATTCAAGAATTATTTGAATGAATTTTTGTGGCACACATTCTTTAAATGATTACCAAAAATTATTTCTTACTTGTTTTTTGACTTGATAAATTTTTTTATTAATCAAAAATTAAAAGTTAAATAGATATGGTATTTTTAATCAAACAAAGAAAAGATATTTAATCAATTAGAAAACCTATGATTGATT
Organism: Andricus curvator; assembly: GCA_932195095.1. Lineage (NCBI taxonomy): Eukaryota > Metazoa > Arthropoda > Insecta > Hymenoptera > Cynipidae > Andricus > Andricus curvator. Next base: position 71,640 of record CAKNYM010047474.1, on the reverse strand, counting down.
AAATATTACTTGTTTTTTGACTAATTAAAAATTTGTTTAAATAAAAAATTATTAAATATTTTAAAAGTTTATTTTGTTGCTTTTTTTGGCTTTATAAATTTTTGTTTGAATCAAAAATGAATAACAAAATAAATATGGTATTTATACTTAAATAAACAAAAGATACGACTGAATTTCCAAATATGCTTTTGAATTCATATTATAAATTTTTATATGTAAATTCTAAAAGTTATTACAATTTTGCAAGTATTTTTTTTACATCCTTTGTTGCAGAATTCTAGAAATATTTGAATGAATTTTTGTGACATATTTTTGAAATAATTTAAAAAGTTTATTTTGTTACTTGTCTTTTGACAAATTAAAATTTTGTTTGAATAAAAAATTATAAATAAAATAAATATGGTATTTATAATTAAATAAACAAAAGATACGACTGAATTTCCAAATATGCTTTTGAATTCACATTATAAATTTTTATATGTAAATTTTAAAAGTTATTACAATTTGGCAAGTATTTTTTTACATCCTTTGTTGCAGAATTCTAGAAATATTTGAATGAATTTTTGTGACATATTTTTGAAATAATTTGAAAAGTTTATTTTGTTACTTGTCTTTTGACAAATTAAAATTTTGTTTGAATAAAAAATGATAAATAAAATAAATATGGTATTTCTAATCAAATAAACAAAAGATTATAATAAGATTCAATTTTTAAATATGCTTCTGAATTAACATCATAAATTTTTATATGTGAATTCTAAAAGCTATTACAATATATCAATTATTATTTAACATCTTTTGTTGCAGAATTCCAGAAATATTTGAATGTATTTTTGTAAAAGAAAAAACATTCTTTAAATAATTTTGAAAGTTGATTTTGTAACTTGTCTTTTGATTTTATAAATTTTCTTTTGAATGAAAAACGAAAAATAAAATAAATACGGCATTTCTAATTAAATAAACAAAAGATATTCAATTAATTAGAAAACATGATTGAATATCTTGAAAAAAATTATAATAGGTCTTAATTTTTAAATTTGCTTTTGAATTAACACTACAAATTTTTGCATGTGAATAAAATTTTTTTTTTAATTTTACAAGTATTTTTTTACATACTGTGTTGTAGAATTTCAGAAATATTTGAATGAATTTTTGTGACTCATATTTTTTAAATAATAATTTTAAAAGTTTTTTTCGTGCTTATTATTTGGCTTTATACATTTTCGTTAAAATCAAAAATTAAATAAATATGGTATTTCTAATTAAATAAACACAAGATTTCAAATGTGCTTTTGAATTAGCATTACACATTTTTTTATGCAAATTCTAAAAGATATTACAATTTTACAAGTATTTTTCTTACATCTTTTGTTGCAGAATTCCAGAAATATTTGAATTAATTTTTGTAGAAGAAAAAACATTCTTTAAATAATTTTGAAAGTTGGTTTTGTAACTTCTCTTTTGGTTTTATAAATTTTCTTTTGAATCAAAAGCGAAAAATAAAATAAAAACGGTATTTCTAATTAAATAAACAAAATATATTCAATTAATTAGAAAACATGATTGAATATCTTGAAAAAAAAATTATAATATGACTTAATTTTTAAATATGCTTTTGAATAAGCATTACAAATTTTTCTATATAAATTTTAAATTTGATTTCAAGTTTACAAGTATTTCTTGACATACTGTGTTGTAGAATTTCAGAAATATTTTAAGGAATAAAACTTTATTTTGTTACTTCTTATTGGCCTTATAAAATTTCGTTTGAATAAAAAATTAGATATAAAATAAATATGGTATTTCTAATTGAATAAACAAAACAATTTTCAAATATTGTTTTGAATTAGCATTAATTTTTTTTGCAAATTCTAAAAGTTATTAAAATATTACGAATATTTGTTACATCTTTTTTGTGGAATTCCAGAAATATTTGAATGAATTTTTGTGGCACCCATTCTTTAAATAATAATTTTAAAAGTTTATTTTGTTACTTCTTTTTGGCCTTATAAAATGTTGTTTAAATAAAAAATAAAATAAATATAGTATTTCTAATTAAATAAATGATTGTAACTTTTTTATGCACATTTATTGTATTTACCTTGTGGAGCTAAGAGCGCTGATGGTAGTCAATTTTGTCTTGTAAAACGTAGAATAGCGATTTATTGTAAAATCTATTATTTTTTCTTAGAACTAAACAATCACCTTATAGATTTGAATGAACAGATTTGATTTGGAACTAAATATTCAACTTTTGCAGTTGTTTTTCTAAATTTGTAGTTATTAAATGAGGAGAAGAACATAACATAACTGCAACGTAAAAGACCTTTGGACGACAAATTCTGATCAATACCAAAATACTTTTTGTATCGAACGCAAGAAAAGGACCCCCCAAATACGGTGCAACACACCCCTACAGGGATATAAAACGTGTCGGAAAAAAATTTGGGCACAAATCAATATATTTTTTTTTCATTTATTTATAATTTATATAATTTCTAAGAAATATTTTTATTGCAATTATATTAATTTCAAATTTTAAGTTTCAACTCTTCAGTCTATTAAATTTAGCACGGACACGAACCAGAAAATTTAAAATAAATATTTTGTTGTAAAATTTGTTTATTCCAACTGTATATAATTAGAGTTCTTAAATGATCAAGAATTTATGTTTTAAAGAAACATATATCACACTTAATACATATATTTTCACAAAAACATTCTAGAGTGAAATAAACATATATGTTTTTTTTTAATTACAGAGTTGCTACAGGTCAGGTAATTCCAGAAAGTCAGGGAATGTCAGGGAAAACCTGACAGAGTTAGGGAATTTTCGATCAATTAAAGTTGAAGTTAATTTTATTATTATGGTTGAAAATCGTAAATATTTGGTGGAAAATTAATATGTTTTGGTTGGGGATTTGAACTACCTTGTTGAAAATTCATCTTTTTTATTGAATTCAACTATTTTTGGTATAAAATTAAAATTCTTTTTTGGTTGAAATATATAATATATCACGTTTTTCGTTGAGAATTCATCTTTTTTGGTAGAAAATTCAACTACTTAGTTGGAAGTTTCATCATTTTAGTTGAAACATCCTTCTTTTGTTCACAATTTAATTCTTTTGTTGACAATAATGTTTTCTAGATGAGAATTAATTGTTTTAACTGAAAATTTAACTGGTACATGTTTGGTTCATAATTTATCTTCTTAAGTTGAAAATTCAAATATCTGATTTAAAATTCCTGTATTTGATTGAAAACTCGAATTTTGTGGGAGAATATTTAATCTTCTTGATGACTAATTCATCCATTTTTTGTCGAAAATTTATCTTTTCAAAGAGAAATTTAATCTTCTTGATTGAAAATTATACTGTTTCGTTGAAAATTTACTTTAATTTTATTAAACATTTTTTTTTACTGAAAATTTAACTATTCTATTTTTAGTTGAAAATTTCTCTGTTTTCGGTGAAAATTTAACTGTTTGTTAAAAATCCGTCTTTTTTTTATAAAAGAGTACTCTCATTAGTTGAAATTTCATCTTTTTGGTTAAAAATTAATTTCTTTGGTTGAAAATTCGTTTCTTTTTTGTTTGGAAATTTATTTTACTCACTGAAAATTATCCTACTTTATTTTTGGTAGAAAATTTATCTTTTTAGTTTGAAATGCATGTATTTGGTTGAAAATTAAATTTTTGTTAGTTGAAGATTCATCATTTTAGTTGAAAATTCACTTGAACTATCACATTTTTTGTGGATAATTTACTTTTTTTGATAGAAATGTAATCTTTTTTGTTCAAAAATTTTCTGTTTAGTAGAAAATTTAACTAATCTATTTTTTCTTAAGAATTAATTTCTTTTATTGAAAAAAACTGTTTAGTTGAAAATTCGTTTTTATTGTTGATAGAAAACTCATCTTTTGGATTGAAAAATCCACTATTTGAACAAAATTTCATATTTTTGGTTGAAAATTCATCATAGTGATTAAAAAATAATTTCTTTGGTTGAAAATTCGTTTCTTTTTAGTTGAAAATTAATTTTTTACTGAAGATATAACTATTCCATTTTCGCTTGAATATTTATATTTTTAGTTGAAAATTAATTAATTTTGCTGAAAACTCGTTTTTTTTAATTTTACTTTTCTAGTTCAAAATTGAATTATTTGGTTAAAAAATCATTTTTTTGTTATGCAAAAAAAAATATTATTTTGAAAATTCGTTTTTTTTTGGTTGAACATTTATTTTTCTGACATTTTAACTATTCTAATCTTGGTTAAAAAATGATTTTTTTTAGATGAAAATTGATAAACTTTGTTGAAAATGAGTCTTTTTTGGTAGAAAATTAATCTTTTGGGTTGAAAATTCAACTAACTATTTGGTTAAACATTCATATTTTTGGTTGAATATTCATCATTTTAGTTAAAAATTCATTTCTTTGGTTGAAAATTTATCTTTTTGACTTGAAAACACAACTAAAAAGTGTTTTAAATATATTTAGAAACAAAGTGGATTTTGCATTAATATTATTAATCTTCTAAGTGTATGGTTGGTTTTATGCCTAGAAGAATTTAGAAATTGGGATATTGTAGCAACCCTGAATAAGGCACTGTTTAATGCAAATAATATGTTTTCTATCACTTTGACTTATTTTATCATTTAAATCTAGCACTCTTTCCAATTTGAAGCGATGCATTTCCCCGCGAAATTTAAATAATGTAATTATTATTAATAAAAGTATAACATACGATTATTTAAATCCTAATTCAAAATGCTCATAAATGCTCATTAAATTCTCAAAGCATATAAAGGTCGACCATATTTTCATGCTCGTGAGAATTTCTCCGAGAATTTAAACTCTTTAGAACACTGCGTAAAATGCTTGAAATAATAATATTGAAATTTGATCGCATTATTAATCACTATGAATAATAATTAATCAAATTCTGATATCGTAAATTATTTATTATGTATTACGTTAAACGAATAATTATTTTTTTCTAGCTTTGAAAAATATGTTCGTATATTCATATATCTAACACTCATGATGATACGAACGATAAATCATGATTCATGGATAAAAAAATAGACACAAAAAGATTTTCTTTATTATTTGAAGATTTGAATCTTGCCGCCTTGGGCAATAGTTCGGCCGCGGTGCGCCAGGGCGCACAGCGATTTGCCTCTCTCACAGTCGAAAGGGCGCGTCGAGTGTTTAACACAGGAGTCGAGGCGGCTCAAAGCATACTTACCTGGCGTAGAGGCTACCGTGATCAACAAGGCGGTTCCTCCAGGGCGAGGCTCTTCCATTGCACTACGGTCGAGCTGACCCTTGCGAATATCCCTAATGTGGATATCTCGGACGTATAATTTTTGTTAGTCGGGACTGCGTACGCGCTGTCCCGGATTTATTTAATTCAAACGAAATACTCCAGAATAGACTATAGAGTAAATTCTGGTGAGTTTACACTCACCGGAGAGCGCGATATACTCGAGTGCGAGTTACGCGTAAATTTACATTTAATGCAGCACCCTGGAAGTCCTGGAACTGTTGAAAATGTACTGTGTTGACGGTGGCCGTGTGGTGGCACCAACTGTGAAGTTGGCCGATGATTGTTGCAAATGCATGGCAAAATATTAACATTGGATTTAATAACGCATTAAAAGTAATTTACTGACAGTGTTAAATAATCTGTGAGTGTTTTGAGTGATCCTTGCGACATTTTCCATCTTCTAAGCAAAAGAAAACTGAGAGAAACTGCTTTTAGATGTAAAAGTCTGCATCTATTTATAGATGCTCCAAAATATCCGCGATTCAAAATTCATTAATTTCCAGATTTTAACGTTAAAGATTAATCTGTTTAAATTGGAAAGTCTTAGTAGCTAAACAAATGTAAACGCATGATTGAAACTTTATAAACTATTTAAAATTGTAACATAATTTCAAAACAATATATTCATACTTCAAGACTTATATTAATTTTAAAAATATTGTTTTAGTCCAAAATTTGAAATTTTTTAATTAGGAAAAATAACAATGCTTAATATTTAGAAATTTTTGACTGTTCAATTAAATTCAGTAATTGTAAATCAAATATTCAAAATTAAACAAAAAAACTAAACTTTGAACGTTACAATTTTAATTTTTCTATTTCAAAAAATTTAATTTGCAAGTAAAATTGTTGAATTTTGATGTTTAATAAATATTGAACACCTATTATTATTCCTAGAAAAAATTCAAGTAAGTTGAATTTAGTTTCAATTTAAAATTTGAAATGATTTCAAATAATTTAAACAAAGTGTGTACGTACACCGACAAAATTTGGCTATTCGTACCGAAATTTCGGTAAAAATAGCCCACGGCCTAATTTAAAACCAAATATAGATTTGTGCAGGTTTGAAACAAAAAATTTAGAAGATTTTCAATAATTGTGAAAGGCTTCAAATTGTCAAAAATTAATGTGGAAGATTTTAAGGAATTATTTTTAATTTTGCAGGATTTAAACAAAATTTTAGGACGAATTCGAATCATTTTCAAAGATGTATAGAAGGTCTGAAAAAATTTTAAAATTAATTCATAATTCGAAAAAATGTAAAACAACGTGTAGATGTTTCAAGATTTTGAAATAAAATTTTGAAGCTTTTCAAGGATTTTTAAACTATTTAAAATAAAAATATTAAATTCAATTTGTAATATTTCTAGCTTAAAATTGCTTGAAATGATTAGCAGCTCAGTTTTTATTACTGCAAAATGGACACATTTTTAGCCTTAGAGTTAGAATTTTTTACTTTCATTTACCGTGAAAAATGTTAGTGAACCGGAATATGACGGGAATTTTTTTCTGGGATTAAAACGGCTACCCTGATTTTCAAATTTTTAAGTTTAAAAAAATGAACCAAAAATATACATTGTTAACAAATTTAATCAATTTTAATGAATTCATTTTAAAATTTGCTTTTCGGCATAACTATTTTCATGAAATTTATAGCTTAAAAGATTTAAGACGAAAAGGGAATTTTCATTATACTTGTTTTTAAATAAAAACATGAAGTAAAGTTATTTCAAGCTAAAAAATAAACGTTTTTAAAAATGATTTATGAAATTGAGGAAAATATTTTATTGTTAATTATAACTAGTTTTGAAAAAAAATCGAGGTGAACTTTTGAAATAAATATTTCACAATTTTCATTGTTTATTTAACGATAGTTTTTAGGGTTCAATGTTTTTCTCTCTCACTTTAGGTAAGTAGGGTTTATTTTATTCCTTCAAAGATTCTCTGCAAATTTCATTGGTACGTTTTTATGTAAAAACTTTTATTTAGGAACTATAAAATCTTTATTTTTGTAAAAAATAGGTTTTCATAAATAAAAATTTTTTAATCAAAACGTACCAATGAGATTTAAAGTTTTAAAGAGAATCTTTTAAGGAGTAAAATAAGCGCTACAGCATCAGAATTAAATAAGAATTGCAACTTTCACCTAAAGAGAAAAAGAAAAACATTAAACTCTAAATAGTTATTGTCAAATAAAAAAAACCCGAAATATTTTTTTCAAAAGTTCACCTCGAGTTCTTTTCCAAGATTAGTTATAATTAACATTAGCATATTTTCCTCGATTTTATAAATCATTTTTAACAAGTTTCATTTTTTGAACTTGAAATAATATGTCAAATACTAAGAGGCATAAGAAATTTATATATAGTTATATATAAAATTGATTATTTTTTATTAAAAAATTGTTATTAATTTGCTGTTGCTGTGAAAGAATATGTATGTTTAATACTTAACTTTCACTAAAAACTCATATATGTATACAAAAAATGTGTCATTCTATAACTTACGCATTATTTTATTAATTTTACCTTCTCCCTTTATAAGAAGTGCATTAAAACACATAATTGGTTTATTAAAATATTTGAAAATCCGAAATGAATTTAAATTAATAAATAAATGAAGTAAATATTATATTATATATTACAATAAAAAATATTATAAAGTTTAGACTATTTTCTTTTCTTTTATATGTCTGATTTAATATCGCATGAATAATAATTTGTTGTTGAATTCAATTAGTTAAAAATTCGTTTTTTTGTTGTTGTACATTAATAATTGTTCAAACTAAAAATTTAACGATTTCATTTTTTGTTGAAAGCTGTTTTTTTCAATTGAAAATTCCTATTTGGTTACAAATTAAACTATTTTATATACGAAGATGTTAGTTTTTGATCTACTGATCCTTCAGTAACTATTCATAAACTATTTTGCTGAAATTTTTTTTTATCGAGAATTAACTTTTGTTTACATGAAAATGTAACTGTTGCATTTTTTGTCGAAAGTTTATATTTTTAAATGAAAATTGATCTTTTCAAGTTGAAGTTTCAAGTATTTGGTTGAAAATTTATCATTTATAAGTTGAAAATTCAACTATTTGATAGAAAATTCATTTTTTTTGTTTGAATTTCGTGAGGATTCAAATATGTTATCAAAAACTTGTCATTTTTGGTTGAATTCAATAATTTCTTGAAAATTATTTTTTCTTTGAATTAATTGTTTAAACCGAAAATTTAGCGTTTCCATTTTTTGTTATAAATTCACCTTTCTCGGTTAAAAATTAGATTTCTTGTTGATAATATATCTTTTCGGGTTTAAAAGTCAACCGTTTTCTAAAACACTCCACTTTTTATAGCCTGAAAACTTAACTCTTTTGTTGAAATTCAGTCTCTTTGGGTAGAAAATTAATCTTCATTGTTGAAAGTTCATCTATTTGGTTGAGGATTCAACTATTTTATTAAAAGCTCACCGTTTTCGGTTCAATTCAACTTGTTGAAAATTCGTTTTTTTTTGTTGAAAATTAATTTTTTTAACTGAAAATTTACCTATTCCATTTTTTGGTGGAAACCTTTTTATAGTTGAAAATTGGTTTGAAAATTCATGTATTTTGTTGAAAATTCGTCTTTTGGTAGAAAAATCATGTTTGTGGGTTAAAAATTCAGCAATTTGGTTAAAAATTTAGCCATCTGGTTGAAAATTCATTTGTTTGGTTTGTTTTTTTGTTTTGTCTCTGGGTAGAAAACGAGGTAAAAAATTAATCTTCATTGTTGAAAATTCATCTATTTGGTTAGGGTTTCAACTATTTTGTTAAAAATTCATCATTTTTTATTGAATTCAACTTGTTGAAAATTCGTTTCTTTATTAAATAATTTTTTTATTAAATAAATTTAATCTTAGTTGAAAAATTGTTGAAAAATGCATGTATTTTGTTGAAAATTCGTCTTTTGATAGAAAATTCATTTCTGTAGGTTAAAAATCCAGCTATCTGGTTTAAAATTGAACTGTTTTGTTGAAGATTCGTCCTTTTGGTAGAAAAGTAATTCTTCTTGGTTAAAAATTCGACCATTTAGTTCAAAATAAATTTTTATTGAAAATTCAACTACGATATTAAATTCATCTTTTTTGTTCGGGGGAGTTAAAAAGAGTCCAAAATTGGTAACGCAGTTAATGGACGGCCCCTTACGTATGGACCATAAATCAGTCTTTTGTTTCTTCACCTATGGATAAAATATTATTTTCCAATGGCAATAGTTGTAAATTTCCCCTAAAAAATAAATTTTTTTGAAAATTCATGTATTTTGTTGAAAATTCATTTATTTGGTTGAGGATTCAACTATTTTGTTGAAAATTCATCGTTTTTTATTGAATTCATATTGTTGAAAATTCCGAAGAAAATTCTTGTTTTTTCTGGTTGAAAATTAATTTTTCTTACTAAAAATTTAACTGTTCCACTTTTAGTTAAAAACTTTTTTTAGTTGAATAATTGTCGAAAAATTCATGTATTTTGTTGAAAATTCGTCTTTTGGTAGAAAATTCATCTCTGTAGGTTAAAAATCCAGCTATTTGGTTTAAAATTGAACTGTTTTGTTGAAGATTAGTCCTTTTGGTAGAAAAGTAATTCTTCTTGGTTAAAAACTCGACCATTTGGTTCAAAATGCATGTCTGTTGAAAATTCAACTATAAACCAGTCTTTTGTTTCTTCACCTCTGGATACAAATTCGTCTTTTTGTAGAAAATTCCATTCTTTTGTTAAAATTTCCAATATTTAGTTGAAAATCCATTTATTTTATAAAAGTTATATTTTGGCCGCAAATTCAGCTGTTTTGTTGAAAATTCGGCCTTTATTGGATTGAAATTCATATTTTAAGCTTTAAGGTAGAAAATTAATATTTCTTGGTTGAAAATTCGACAATTTGGCTCAAAAAGCATCTTTGTAAGTTGAAAATTCGCCTTTTTGTCGTTAAAAATGTAATTATTTTGTTGAAAATTTTTTATTATTTCTCAAATTTGTCAACTGCAATTTGTTCACAAACGTTTTCCTCATATTCATGAATTTTTTCAAAATTTTCCCATTGCCTCTTCTATAAGAAATAATACTCTCAACTTGATTCTTCTTAAATGTGCCTGAAATTCCTTACTTTTTTTTACATTTTTCAGTGTGCAAAGCACGAAAACTTTTTTACATTAACGTCTTCAAGCTCAGTTACGTGGAACACTTTCAGCTTTCAAATTACTATTTACTTATTACTCTAGCTTTTTTTTTTGGCTGAGTTGTTAAGCTTCAAAGGCAGATGCCTATAATTTTTGCGCCGACAGTAGTGTGGACTTGTCACATTTCCTGCAAATACCGGAGACACCCATGGGGGTTGGATTCAACAGCAAAATCGTGGCAGATAATTCGACGACGCAAAAAGTGTCTTACCAGGTCTTACCTAACTCCTAACTCAATGCTTCGCATTGATGGGAGTTAGGTTAGGTACATTAAAGTAAGGTATGATTTGATGACTGCTGGATAAGGCTTACCATCAGCAATCATCTGAGCGGCCCATATTCGACAACTTGTTTATTCATCTAGGAGTTTTTCATGCTATAGTGATGGTGTTTTTCAAAGCAGTTGAAAAGTTCATTGATGAGTGTCGGCTAACACACATGCTGGTGAAAAGTGGATTGTTGACCAGCGGATCAATGAATGGCTTCGTCAGCCGGACACATTTTAATTGGTGCAAACGCTTACACCCTTTAGTAGCATTAGGGTTGCGAATGTTGCTATTTGAAAGTTTTTTGATTCGAGAAAAAATAACAATGACGGATGATTTGAATGATGTCTTAGAAGAATTTCAGTTCAAAAAACTTGCAGGCACGACAATTGAAAACACAAGTCTTGATGCTTTATTGTCCGGGTACTTGCAGTATGAGGAGCGAGTTTTGAGTGGAGATTTTGGCATAACAGCTCAGTTTTATGCCATGTACATAAGGTTTATCGATTATTATCTTATCTTAAGTCGAAGCATTCGGTCAGGGTACTTTGGACTTTTAAAGAGATAATGCCAAAACTGGATTGGAAATAGATTTTCAAAGCGGGCACTTTGGAGTAAAAAGAATGGACAACCCGTACTCAAGAGGGGCAATAGTTCACGAACTCGATCTCTGCACGTCAAAGGTGGGCCAAAAGTCACGGCATTCGAACGGCAGTAATCTCACACACATACGAAGCAACGGGTTTAAAAAAATCGCAAGACTGTACCAAATCGCGATGGACTGCGCTCTAGTAAAGAGTTTCACGCGTACAATAAAGCAAAATGTCAATCCCTTTACCAACGAAAATATTGACAATGATCAACTTTACAACATTGCGACAGGACGGGCAATATCAGAAGTAGTGTGCGACTTCCTATTAAACGCTGAAAAAAATGGCAACGCATTACGTGAAAGATTCATTACTGAATGTACAACAGATGTAGAAAGATTCGAAGGAACTATCAAACGGAAGAAGATACAGAACTTTTGCAATTTCACAGAAAAAAGGTGCAAATGAACAATAAAGTACAAGAAGTGCGCCTGCAAAGGGATTTGTTTGGACGGATGCTAGCAATTTCGATGCAAGAAAATACAAAAATTTAAAAAATCTTGACGCACTTGCTAACTACAGTTCCAAATTCGATGTGCCATTCAGATGGGTCAATATTCAAAACCGACAAATCAGCCTTGGTAAGAGCACTTGAAACCGGGCTTCAAAGTAACCACCCTCCGCACGTGGACATTTCAATGATACACTCTAAATTTGAATCAGTCAATTTTGGCTGATTCAAACAGTCCTTCTGACTGATTTAATCAGCCATTTGGACTGATTTAGACTGTTTAAATCACTTCTTTCGATTGATTTGATCAGTCATTTTGACTGATATAAACTGTACCTTTCACTAATTAAACCAGTCACTTTTGAGTGCTTGAATCAGTCATTTATGCCTTATTATAATTATTTTATAAAATGCAGGAATTCAATTAAGAATATTAATATACAAATAATTTCCGTTTATATACATATATTTATTCAAACTATGTCAACCCAATAAGTTAACCCCCTGTACGTAAAGAACATAAGTACTAATAATATAATAATTTATTCAATATTGCAGAGTAAAATATTTAGAGTTATGACTGAATTTTCAGACTTTGTGTTAGGCACTTTATATAAATAGGACTCTATGAAATCATAAAAAAACCTCAGTGAATTCGCGTAGCAAACATTCGTAAGGTAGTGCAACTTAAAAGGGTATCAAACGCTGCTAGGGGAGATCCATTGTCGGCTATTTCTACTTTGTGGCTGTCTGCAATTATGAAATATTTATCTCCAGCCTCCGATTGAATACATAAAATGTAAGGCTGGATCCTGCCTTGAATTGATTTCGACAGTTTTTGAATAAACTCATCGACGTTTATTTCGATCTGAAAATATAAAAAAAACGTTTTAATGATGTGTATAATTATACATTCAAACTATATTTTCACTTTTGCATTTTAAAATAAAATTCTTACCTTAACAAATCGTATGAGATCTTTTTTCGGAATCTCACAACCTGGTGATTTAAATATAATATTAACTTACTCCAAGTGAAAAGTGGACAAAAAGTTAAAAACTTCAGAAAAAACCGCAATTTCTAGCATTATTCTAAGAGAATATTATTAACATTATTAATAAATTGTTTAAACAATTATGCTTGTTGACATTAATTCATTATTACCTTAATATATTTGAAAATCAGACAAAAAGTGGATTTTTTTTGAAAAAACCGCGACTTTCTATCTCTATTCTGAGAAAAAATTGCTAAAAGCAATAATAAATTTTCTTGAACAATTTATGCGAACATCCAATTAGCAGTATAAAGTAGTATTTATGTATTAGAAACAATTTGCATTTTTTTTAAACTTGAATAAAATCATAATTAGCGCCAAGAACTCATAAAACCCATTTTTTCACTAATGGGGCTTTGTTACGATCTTACAAAACATATTTATGGGGGTGATATTTTTAAGAAGTAATATTTTATTTGTATTAGGTATTTTCACTTCAACCATCAGCTAATTTCACTTCATTGAGTGCTGGGGGAAAACAATGGACCAAATGCATGGGACAAAACTTTATTTTTGTAATATCTTCGTAATGAATAATAATTATTATCATTTTATTATTTCATTAAATAGTTATTAAAAAATAAAAACTATTTTTCAAACACACTTACATAGATCAATGGACCGAATCCCATGCATTTGGTCCATTGTTTTCCCCTCTGCACTCAACAAAGTAAAGTATTTTTTTCTTATGGGAAATACGTGTTAAACTTCATGGGACTTGAGTGACCTCTAAATATTTTTTTTTTTTTCAACAACAAAGAAGAATTTTTTTCGTGTGGGTTCGAAGAAATTTCCGGATGATATGCATACAAATTCGAGAGAAAAATGAATTCCAATGCATTTTTGGACCACCCTGATCTAACACTCACGATCGTATGAATTACGATTCATGATTGAAAGATTTCACTTAATTTGAAGGTTTGAATCTTGCCGCCTTGGGCAATAGTTTAATCATAGTGATTAAAAAATAATTTCTTTGGCTGAAAATTCGTTTCTTTTTAGTTGAAAATTAATTTTTGTAACTGAAGATATAACTATTCCATTTTCAGTGAAAATTTATATTTTTGGTTGAAAATTAATTAATTTTGCTGAAAACTCGTTTTTTTAAATTTACTTTTCTAGTTGAAAATGAAATTATTTTGTTGAAAAAACATTTTTTTGTTATGCAAAAAAATATTTGGTTGAAAATTCGTTTTTTTTGGTTGAAAATTTCTTTTTTGACATTTTAACTATTCTAATCTTACTGGTTGAAAATTGATCTTTTTGGTTGAAAATGAGATTTTTCTATTTCTTAAACTGGAAATACAACTTCCATTTTTTGTCGAAAATTTATCTTTTCAGACAGAAATTTAATCTTCTTGGTTGAAAATTATACTGTTTCGTTGAAAATTTACTTTACTTTTATTGAAAATTAATTTTTTTTTTTACTGAAAATTTAACTATTCTATTTTTAGTTTAAAGTTTCTCTGTTTTCGGTAAAAATTTAACTATTTGTTAAAAAAAACCTCCTTTTTTGTTATAAAAGAGTACTCTCATTAGTTGAAAGTTCATCTTTTTGGGTCGAAATTAATTTCTTTGGTTGAAAATTCGTTTGTTTTTTGTTTGGAAATTTATTTTATTGACTGCAAATTATCCTGCTTTATTTTTGGTAGAAAATTTATCTTTTTAGTTTGAAATGCATGTATTTGGTTGAAAATTAAATTTTTTTTAGTTGAAGATTCATAATTTTAGTTAAAATTCGCTTTAATTATTACATTTTTTGTGGAAGATTTACTTTTTTTGATAGAAATGTAATCTTTTTCGTTCAAAAATTATCTGTTTAGTAGAAAATTTAACTATTCTATTTTTTCTTGAGAATTAATTTCTTTCATTGGGAAAAAACTATTTAGTTGAAAATTCGTTTTTTTTATTGATAGAAAACTCATCTTTTGGATTGAAAAATCCACTATTTGAAAAACATTTCATATTTTTGGTTGAAAATTCATCATAGTGATTATAAAATAATTTCTTTGGTTGAAAATTCGTTTCTTTTTAGTTGAAAATTAATTTTTTTAACTAAAGATATAACTATTCCATTTTCGCTTGAAAATTTATATCTTTAGTTGCAAATTAATTAAATTTGCTGAAAACTCGTTTTCTTAAATTTACTTTTCTAGTTCAAAATTGAATTATTTTGTTAAAAAAACATTTTTTTGTTATGCAAAAAAAAAATATTATTTTGAAAATTCGTTTTTTTTTGGTTGAACATTTATTTTTCTGACATTTTAACTATTCTAATCTTGGTTAAAAAATGATTTTTTTTAGATGAAAATTCATAAACTTTGTTGAAAATGAGTCTTTTTTGGTAGAAAATTAATCTTTTGGGTTGAAAATTCAACTAACTATTTGGTTAAACATTCATATTTTTGGTTGAATATTCATCATTTTAGTTCTTCTTCTTTTCTTTGGTTGAAAATTTATCTTTTTGACTTGAAAACACAACTAAGAAGTGTTTAAAATATATTTAGAAACAAAGTGGATTTTGCATTAATATTATTGATCTTCTAGGTGTATGGCTGGTTTTATACCTAGAAGAATTTAGAAATTGGGATATTGTAGCAACCCTGAATAAGGCACTGTTTAATACGAATAATATGTTTTCTATTACTTTGACTTATTTTATCATTTAAATTTAGCACTCTTTCCAATTTGAAGCGTTGCATTTCCCCGCGAAATTTAAATAATGTAATTATTATTAATAAAAGTATAACATACGATTTTTTTAAATCCTAATTCAAAATGCTCATAAATGCTCATTAAATTCTCAAAGCATATAAAGGTCGAGCATATTCTCATGCTCGTGAGAATTTCTCCGAGAACTTAAACTCTTTAGAACACTACGTAAAATGCTTGAAATAATAATATTCTAATTTTATCGCATTATTAATCACTATGAATAATAATCAATCAAATTCTGATGTCGTAAATTATTTATTATGTATTACATTAAACGAATAATTATTTTTTTCTAGCCTTGAGAAATAAGTTCGTATATTCATATATCTAACACTCATGATGGTACGAACGATAAATGATGACTCATGGATAAAAAATTAGACATAAAAAGATTTTCTTTATTATTTGAAGATTTGAATCTTGCCGCCTTGGGCAATAGTTCGGCCGCGGTGCGCCAGGGCGCACAGCGATTTGCCTCTCTCACAGTCGAAAGGGCGCGTCGAGTGTTTAAGAGAGGAGTCGAGGCAGCTCAAAGCATACTTACCTGGCGTAGAGGCTACCGTGATCAACAAGGCGGTTCCTCCAGGGCGAGGCTCTTCCATTGCACTACGGTCGAGCTGACCCTTGCGAATATCCCTAATGTGGATATCTCGGACGTATAATTTTTGTTAGTCGGGACTGCGTACGCGCTGTCCCGGATTTATTTAATTCAAACGAAATACTCTAGGTTTAACAATTATTCGAACAAATTTTTGTCTGGATAAAAGTTTAATTTTCAAGATCAATGACATTAGTAATGGGGGAGTTTGCATCTTATCAGAGTGCTTCATCTGTTCGAGTTATACAAATTATTAATGAAAGTTTATGGTTTATTCATAAAATAGAGTCAAAGTATAAGTTATTATTGAGTTTGTAAAGAAACAATTTAATATTTTGAGTACGATCAGTGTTTCTTGCATAGTTCTGAATTTCACAAACGTAACATTATTGTTTACTGAAAGAAAGTTTCAAAGTACATGTTACATAAATGTTCAAAGTTACATATTAAAAAACCAACTGTTTTGGAGAAAAATCGTATTTTTTGGGTTGAATTCAACGGTTTTTAATTTAAAATATTTTTTGGTTGAAATACATAAAAATAAACTATTTTGATGAAAATCAGTTCTTTTCGTTAAAAACTGATTAACTGGCAATTTAGCTTGTCCGTTTTTGGTTAAAAATTCGTCTCTTTCAGTTTAAAAATGAATCATTTGGATGAAAATTCAGGTTATTTTATTGAAAATTCGTCTCTTTTGGTTGAAAATTTATCTTAAAACATAACAATCAACCTTTTTGGTTGAAAAATAATTTTTCGGTTGAAAATTTAACTAATTTTTTGAAAATTCGTTTTTCCTTTCTCGAAAAGTGATCTTCTTAGTTGAAAATTCAACTATGTGTTTGAAAATTGACTTTTTTTAGATAATTATTTTTCTTGTTTGCAAATTTATCTATTTATTTTGGTTAATAATTCATATCTTTGGTTAAAAATATAACTGCTTTTTTAAAAATATATATTTTTTAAAATTAATTTTCTAGTTGAAAAATCGACTCTTTGGTAGAAAATTAATCTTTTTGTTTAAACATATATCTTTTTGGTTGAAAATTCATTATTTTTGTTTGAAAATTTGACTATCTCATTCAAACCTCCTTTTTATTGGTTCAAAATTATTTTTTTAACTGAACGCTCTTTCTGGTTGAAAATTAACTTTTTTAACCGAAAATTGATCTATTTCATATTTGGTTGAAAAATTTTTCTTTTTGAGAAGAAAATTCACTTCTTTTGTTGCAATTTGTATATATTGTTGGAAATTCATTTTTTCATCTGAAAATTTCACTATTCTATTTTTGGTTGAAAATTTATTTTTTCAGTTGAAAATCTAACAATTTTGTTGAAAATTCGTATCCTTTTAGTAGAAAATTTACCTTTTTTAGTTAGAAATTCAGATACTTAGTTGGGAATTTATGTATTTCGTCGAAATTTCAACAGAATACATGAATTTTCAACCAAATTATTGTTTCATTTTGAATTCAGAAACACAAATTATCTACAAAAAAGTTAAATTTTCAACATGAAAATTTGATTTTCTAATAAAAAAGTAAACTTTTAACCAAATAGTTTAATTTTCTACCAAATTCTTGAATTTTTAACCAAAAAAGTGAAAAGAAAGAAAAAATCTAAATAATTTTATAAAATCCTAATGTTATTAATAAATAACTAATAGGATTAATTGTCAACCAAGAAGATTAATTTTCAGCCAAAAATGGATTTGTGATAGTAGATTAGTTTTTTAGTTGAAAAAATTAATTTTCAACAAAAAAGAAAAACGAATTTTTAACAAAATAGTTGAATTTTAAATCAATAAATTAATATTTAAGAAGGTTTTTCAAATTTTCAACCAAGTATTTAAATTTTTAACCAAAAAAATATGAATTCTCAATACAAAATTTAATAGTTGAATTTTCAACTAAAAACAATCAATTATCAGCCAAAAATGGATTAGTAACATTTTTACTCATAAAAACATAATTTTGAACTAAGCAAAAGAATTTAAAAAAAAGTTAAATCTTCAACCACATAGTAGAATTTCGATCTAAAGGGATGAATTCTGAACCAAGAATATAATAGTAGATTTTTCAAATAAAAAAATTAAGTTTCAACGAAAAATAGTTGGATTTTCTTACTGGACTGTCTGTCCGATTTAAAAAAAATTCTTAAATTTGAATTTGGGGGGCAAATAACATTTTTATTGTTTGAAAAAATCCAACTATTTTTGGATAAAAGTTAATTATTTTTGATTGAAAAATCTTCTATTATATTTATGTTTCACAATACATCTTTTTAGTTAAAAATTTTACTAGTTGGTTAAAGATTTAACTATTTTTTTTTAATTCTTTCGTTTAGTTGAATATTAATTTTCTTAACTAAAAATGTTACTGATCCAACTTTTGGGTGAAAATTGATTGTTTTTAGTTGGAAATTCAACATTGAGGATTCATCTTTTTTGGATGAAAATGCAACTACTTAGTTGAAAATTGAAATACTTTCTTAAACATTCATTTTATTGGTTGAAGATTTAACTATTTTGTTAAAAATTCGTTTTTCTTTTTAATTGGAAAATAATTCTTTTAACTGAAAATGTAACTATTCCATCTTCTATTGAAAGGTAATTGTTTTTAGTTGAAAATTCAACTCTATGGTTGAAAATTTATGTATTTTGTTGTAAATTCGTCTTTTTTGGCAGAACATTAATGGGGTTCAATTAAAAATTTGACTGCTTGATTAAAAGTTGAATTACAATGTTAAAAATTAATTTTATTAGTTAAAGATCCATCTCTCCGGTTGAAAATTCAACTACTTCGCTGAAAGTCGAACTACTTTGTTAAACATTCATTTTATTCGTTGGAGATTCAACTATTTTGTTGAAAATTCGTTTTTTTTACTATTCAAAAATTAATTTTTTCAACAGAAAATATAACTATTCCATTTTTGATTAAAAGGTAATTTTTTTTAGTTGAAAATTCAACTTTATGGCTGAAAATGTATGTATTTTGTTGTGAATTCGTCTTTTTTATTAGAGCATTAATTGTTTCTAGTTGAAAATTTGACTGCTTGGTTGAAAGTTGAATTATAATGTTAAAAATTAGTTTGATTAGTTCAAGATCTCTTCACTTGAAAATAGAACCACTTTGTTTGAAAATTCCTTTTTTTTATGAAGATTCATAATTTTAGTTGAAAAATCCACTATTTTGTTCAAAATTTAACTGTTTGTTTGAAAATTCCTTTTTTTTCGGTGAATTCAACTGTTTCCGATTTTTAAAAAATTTGTTTGGTTGAAATATCAACTACCTGGTTAAAAGTTGAACTACTTAATTAAAGATTAATTTTTTTGGTAAATAATGCATACATTTAGTTGAAAATTCATCTCTTTGGTTGAAAATGTAGTTATATTTTGTTTAAAAAATCGTTTTTTTGGTTTGTTAAAAATCCCTTTTTATTGAAACTTTAATTATTCCGGTTAAGATTGATCTTATAACTTGAATGTTCATCTCTTTGGTTAAAACTGTAACTATATTGTTGGAAATTCGTTTTTTGTCTATTAAAAATGTTTTTTTTTATTAAAAATGTAACTATACCAGTTATTGGTTGAAAATGTAACTTGTTTGTTCAAAATTAGTCTTTTTGGTTCGAAAATTCATTTCTTTTCATACAAATTTCATCCTTTTTTGGTTAAAAATTTAACTGTTTGGGTCTTATTAAATTTGAATCAGTTACAATTTTTAGCAATATCAATTAGTAACTGAATACTATTAAATAGCTATAAATCAGATATTTTGAACTGATTAATTTTTTTTTGGTTGAAAATTCGTCTTTTTTATTTGAAAATTCATCTTTTTTTGGCGAAAGTTGTTTAGTTAAAAATGCAACTGTCTGGTTATCTATAAATTTGAATCCGATTTTTTTATTAATATCAATTAGTCACTGAATTCTAGCTATGAATCAGCTATTTTTGAGTGATAAATCAGTCAAACTTAATAGTCAACTATTTTGCTAAAAAATCGTCTTTTTTGGTTCAATTCAACTGTTTTTGATTAAAATTAAAAATATGTTTTTGTTGGAAATTCGTTTTTTGTTGTTGTTGAAATTTCAACTACTTGGCTGAAAGATGAACTGCTTTTTTAAAAATTAATTTTTTTTTTGGTTGAAGATTGAGCATTTTAGTTGAAAATTCATCTCCTGCTGAAAATGTAACTATTTTCTTTAAAAATTCGTCTTTTTTATAGAAAAACTTGTATCCAGAGGTGAAGAAGGACGGATAATTAATTAACTTGAATAATTTTTTTTAAATCATTAATCCGGGACAGCGCGTACTTTGAAAACGGATCTTTTTCAGTTAAAAATTCAATTACTTGGTTGAAAATTGAACTTGAGAATTAATTTTTTAAACTGAAAATGTAACTGTTCTATTTTTGGTTGAAAATGATTGAAAATTGATGTTTTATAGTTGAAAATTGTTTTTTATTTTTGAATAAAAAAATAAACTTCTTGGTTAAGAATTAATCCTTTTTGGTTGAAAATTCAAGAATGTTGTAGAAAATTAAACTATATTTTTGAAATTTTTGTGGATAATTCGTCTTTTTGTTTTCGAAATTCAACAATTTGGTTGAAAAATCGTTTTTTCTGTTAGAAACTTGTTTTGTTTTTGGTTAAAAATTGATTTTTTAAGTTGAAAATTCACCTATTTGGTAGAAGATTTATGTATTTGGTTGAAAATTAATCTTTTTGGGTTAAGAATTAATCTTGTTTTTTGAACATTCATTTTTTGTTTGAGGATTCAACTGTTTTGTTAAAAATTTGTCTTTTTTGGTTGAATTGAACTTTTTTGAAAATTCGATTTTTGTTGTTGAAAATTAATTGTTTGAACTGAAAATGTAACGATTCCACTTTTGGTTGAAAATTCATCTTTACTGATTGAAAATTAACTTTCTTGTTGAAAATTCTTTTTTTTCGGTCTGAAAGTCAACTGTTTTCTAAAACATTCTACTTTTTAACTTGAAAACTGAACCATTTTGTGGAAAATACGCCTATTTCGGTAGAAAATTAAACTTCTTTGTTAAAAATTCATCGTTTTTGCTTGAATTCAACTTTTTAATAAGTGACCTTCTTTTGTTGAATTCAAATGGTTAGAAATTATTTTGTTTTTTTGTTGAAAATTCATTTTTTAAACTGAAAATTTAATTATATTCGATTTTTGGATGGACAATTTTTTTCAGTTGAATTTTTTGTTTAAAAAATCATGTATTCTGTTGAAAGTTCAATTATTTATTAAAAAATTCAGCTATTTTGTGAAAGTCATCTTTTTGGCTGAAAATTCAACTGTTTTGTTGAAAATTCGGCCTTTTGGATTGAAATTTCATATTTTAAGGTAGAAACGAAATCTTTCTTGGTTGAAAATTAGACCACTTGATTCAAAAAGCATATTTGTAGATTGAAAATTCAACTTTTTATGGTTAAAAATTTAATTATTTTGTTGAAAATTCAACTGTGATGCTAAAGTCATCTTTCGTTTCTCACCAGTGTTGGGTAAGTTACATTTTTAGAGTAATCAGTTACAGTTACTAGATAAAGTAACTTTAAGTTACCTAAAAAGTTACTTTTAAAAATCAAAATAACTAAGATGATAAGAAATAAAGGCTTCGTTGAATTTTTAACAAAAGAGTTGAATTTTTAAGTCAAAATGATGAATTTTCAACACAAAAGTTACTTTTCATGCAAATAGTTGAACTTTCTACCAAAATAGTTGAATTTTTAACTAATTCATATTTTTGGTTGAAAATTCCTTTAAAAATTCTATTTTGGTAGAAAATTCATATTATTGTTTGACAATTGATCTTTTTGATTGAAAATTAGTTTTTTCTTATTTAGAATTAATTTTTTAAACTGAAAATGTAACTCTTCAATTTTGTGTCGAAAATTTATCTTTTTTGATAGAAATTTAATCTTTTTGGTTGGAAATTCATTTCTTCGGTTGAAAATTTAACTATTTTGTTGAAAATTCGTTTCTTTTTTGGTTGAACATTAATTTTCCTAACTGAAAATTTAATCAACTTATTTTTTGTAGAAAATTTATCTTTTTATTTGAAAATTCATGTATTTAGTTAAAAAATAAAAATTTGTTAGTTGTCATCATTCTAGTTAAAAATTCACTTTAATTATTCCATTTTTTGTGGAAAATTTACCTTTTTCGATAGAAATGTAATCATTTTCGTTAAAAAATTATTTGTGTTGTGGAAAATTTAACTATTCTATTTTTTGTTAAGAATTCATTTCTTTTGTTGAAAAAAAAAAACTATTTAGTTGACAATTCGTTTTTTTTTGTACATAGAAAATGCATCTTTTGGGTTGAAAATTCCACTATTTGGTCAAAATTTCATATTTTTGGTTCCAAATTCATCATTGTGATTAAAAACCATTTCTTTGCTTGAAAATTCATTTCTTTTCAGTTGAAAATTAATTTTTTTAACTGAAGATGTAACTACTCTATTTTTGCTTGAAAATTTATATTTTCAGTTGAAAATTCATTAATTCTGCTGAAAATTCATTAATTTTGCTGAAAACTCTTTTTTCAATTTAATTTTCTCACTGGAAATTGAACTATTCTATTTTTGATTTGTAAATTTATCTTTTTTAGTTTGGTAGGTAGAACTATCTTTTTCGTAGAAAATTCATCTTTTGGCTTTAAAATTGAAATATTTTGTTGAGAATTCATTTTTTTGGTTGAAAATTGATTATTTCAATTGAAAATTTAGTTCTTCTATTTTTGGTTTAAAAATATTTTTTTTATGAAAAAAAACTATTTTGTTTAAAATTCGTTTTTTTTTTGTTAAATTTAAATTTTTGGTTAAAAAATTAATTTTCAACCACAAAAAGCGAGTTTTTCAATAGAATATTCGAATTTTCAGCCATAGAGATGAATTTTCAACTAAAGTAATGAATGTTCAACCAAAAAAAATTACTTTTTAACAAAGTAGTCTAATTTTGAACCAAAAAAGATGAATTTTCAACGAAAAATTGAATAGTTGATATTCCAACCAAAAAATATGTTTAAAAAACAGTTGAATTTGAACAAAAAAGACGAACTTTGAATGGAATACTTAATTTTTAAGTTCAAAAATTAATTTTCAACAAAACAAAATTCCATAAAATAGTTCAATTTTAATCGAAAGAAATGAATTTGCAACTAAAAAAAATTGTAGCCAAAAATGAAGTAGTTCACTTTTCAGTTAAAAAAATAATTTTAAACCAAGAAAAAGGAGGTTTGAACGAGATACTTAAATTTTCAACGGAAAAGGTGAATTTTCAAACAAGAAAATTAATTTTTTATTAAAAAGTCGAGTTTTCAACTAAACAATTAATTTAAAAAAAAATATATATTTTTAAGAAATAATTAAATTTTTAACAAAGTAGTTAAATTTCTAACCAAAGAAATGAATTTTTAATTAAAATAAATGAATTTGCAAACAAGAAGAATAATTTTCTAAAAAAAGTCAATTTTCAAACACATATAGTTGAATTTTCAACTAAAAAGATCAATTTAAAAAAAAACTAATTTTTGAAAAATTAGTTAAATTTTCCATCGAAAAATGATTCTTCACCAAAAATATTAATTGTTAAGAATCAAGCTTAATTTTCAACCAAAAGAGACGAATTTTCATCAAAATGGTTCATTTCTTAACTAAAAAAGACGAATTTTGAACCGAAAATGGACAAGTTGAATTTTCAGTTAATCAATTTTTAATGAAAAAACTGATTTTCTGAAAAAAGCTGAAACTATTCTATTAAACATTTGTCGTTTATAGTTGAATTCAACTTATTTAAAAATTCGTTTTTTTTTTAAATTAATTGTTTAAACTGAAAATTTAACGAGTTACTTTTGGTTGAAAAGTAAAAAAAACTTTTTTCATAATTATAAAAATTTAGGACCAGACCCACCTTTCTTAGTGCTTCTTATTTATTATCCCAAATTTTTTAACTCGATGTAGCTATTCGTATGAAAATAACTCTGAAATAAGGTTACAAACAAAAAAAGTGTCGGTAGGGTAGGAATCCGGTCACGTGACCCACTCGTCACAAAAATGTCGGTAAAGTAGTAATCGTATGACGTAAGTATCGATAAGATTAACAGTAAACACGAGACCACACAAGACACAATAAGTCCATCCACCGTCCCTATGTAAACAATTAAAATAATAAATAAATAAATGCGTGATAGTTGATAATTAATAGTAAGGAAAGGGGTGTCTTGATAGGTCTGCTTTTGTAAAAAAACTGAATAACGTGAAAGTGAGAAAACCACGTAAACTGCAGGTATAATATCTATTCTAACCTCTTATTTTATCCCATTTTGTCCATTCCAACAGATAATTTCCTAAAGAACAGTTTGCTTTTTTTTATTTTTTGGAGAAGAAGAATAAAAACAGAGATGATAAAACCCTGATCATTTCTAAAAGTTCCAAAATTGAAAGGATTTTTAAATATTTATGCGATAAAAATGATTTTTTATCATAACTTCATAATAGCATTTGTTTCCTCCACACTAAAAATTATTATAACATCTATATATACAGTAGATGACAGTAGGTAAATATAAAATTATTTTAATTCCATTCCATTGTTGTCATTCTAACCCTAACCTAAAACTAAAATTCCGAAATGATAATTTTCGTAACATATAATATAATTATAGGTAATTTTCTTCAAGACTTCTTCCAGTTCGTCAAGATTTTCCTCAAAAATGAGGTACTCGAAACAATCACCAACATTCTGATTATATCGCAGAAAAGGATAGAACTAATCTGTGTCTCCAATAATGCCTCGTGTTCGGTAAGCTATAACAACAAGAAACAAAAATTACGAGTTTTCAAACAAAAAAACTTGAATCCTCAACTAAAATAGATTAATTTCTAAATGTACAGTTGCATTTTTAAGCAAAAAATTTATTTTATGCCAAAAAAGACGAATTTTCAAAAAAATACAACAATTTTCAACTAAATAGTTAAATTTTTTTACCAAATTGTTTAATTTTCTAGCAAAAAATACGAATTTTCTATAAAACAGTTGAATTTTCAACCTTAAAGATGAATTTTCAACGAAAAATGTAACAATTGATATATTTTAAACAAAAACGATTTTAATAAAAAAAAAAAGAAAGTTGAATTAAACCAACAAAGAAGAATTTTCAAGCAAATAGTGAAATATTTGTACCAAATTGTTTAATTTTCGAGTCGAAAACACCAATTTTTAACAAAACAAACAATGAAATTTTAACTAATGTCATGAATCTTCAACCAAAAAATAAAATTTTAAGAAAGTATTCAAATTTCAAACAAGAAGTTGCATTTTCAACCAAAAAAGTTGAATTTTCAACGAAAAATGTTATAGTTGTTATTTCAATAAGAAAGGTTTTAGTTAAAAATTAAAAAAAAACAATTGGATTGGACCAACGAAGAAGAATATTCAACTAAATAGTTAAATTTTTGTACCACATTGTTTAATTTTCTAGCTGAAAATACGAACTTTCTATAAAACAGTTGAATCGTCAACCTTAAAGATGAATTTGTAACGAAAAATGTAATAGTTGATATATTTTAAACAAAATAAACGATTTTAATAAAAAAAAAAAAGAAAGTTGAATTGAACCATCAAAGAAGAATTTTCAACCAAATAGTGTGATTTGTGTACCAAATTGTTGAATTTTCGAGACGAAAACACGAATTTTTAATAAAACAAGCAATGAAATTTTAACTAATATCATGAATCTTCAACCAAAAAATAAAATTTTAAGAAAGTATTCAAATTTCAAACAAGAAGTTGAATTTTCAACCTAAAAAGGTGAATTTTTAACGAAAAATGTTATAGTTGTTATTTCAATAAGAAAGGTTTTAAATAAAAATAAAAAAACAATTGGATTGAACCAACGAAGAAGAATATTCAACTAAATAGTTAAATTTTTGTACCACATTGTTTAATTTTCTAGCCGAAAATACGAACTTTCTATAAAACAGTTGAATTTTCAGCCTCAAAGATGAATTTTTAACGAAAAATGTAATAGTTGATATATTTTAAACAAAAACTATTTTAATAAAAAAAAAGAAAGTTGAATTAAACCAACAAAGAAGAATTTTCAACCAAATAGTTGCATTTTTAACACACAAAAAAATGATTTTCTACCAAAAAAGACGAATTTTTCAACAAAATACATCAATTTTTAAACAAATAATTAAATTTTTGTACCAAATTGTTTAATTTTCAAACTGAGAATACGAATTTTCAAGAAAAAGGGTAATTTTCAACCAGTCAGTTGAATTTTCAACCTAAAAAGATGAATTTTTAACGAAAAAGGTAATAGCTGATATATTTTAAAGAAAAACGATTTTAATTAAAAATAAAAAACAGTTGGATTGAACCAACGAAGAAGAATTGTTAATCAAAAAGTTTCATTTTTAATTTAAAAAATTCATTTTCTACAAAAAAAAAGCGAATTTTCAACCAAATAGTGAAATTTTTGTACCAAATTGTTTAATTTTCAAGTCGAAAACACGAAATTTTTAACAAAACAAACAATGAAATTTTAACTAAAATTATGAATCTTACCTAAAAAATAAAATTTTAAGGAAGTATTCAAATTTCAAACAAGAAGTTGAATTTTCAACCTTAAAAGGTGCATTTTTAACGAAAAATCTAATAGTTGTTATTTCAACAAGACAGGTTTTAATTAAAAATAAAAAAAACAATTTGATTGAACCAACGAAGAAGAATGTTCAACTAAATAGTTAAATTTTTGTACCACATTGTTTAATTTTCTAGCCGAAAATACGAACTTTCTATAAAACAGTTGAATTTTCAGCCTCAAAGATGAATTTTTAACGAAAAATGTAATAGTTGATATATTTTAAACAAAAACTATTTTAATAAAAAAAAAGAAAGTTGAATTAAACCAACAAAGAAGAATTTTCAACCAAATAGTTGCATTTTTAACAACAAAAAAATGATTTTCTACCAAAAAAGACGAATTTTTCAACAAAATGCATCAATTTTTGAACAAATAATTACATTTTTGTACCAAATTGTTTAATTTTCAAACCGAGAATACGAATTTTCAAGAAAAAGGGTAATTTTCAACCAGTCAGTTGAATTTTCAACCTAAAAAGATGAATTTTTAACGAAAAATGTAATAGTTGATATATTTTAAAGAAAAACAATTTCAATTAAAAATAAAAAACAGTTGGATTGAACCAACGAAGAAGAATTGTTAATCAAAAAGTTGAATTTTTAATTTAAAAAATATATTTTCTACAAAAAAAGCGAATTTGCAACCGAAAAGTGAAATTTCTGTACCAAATTGTTTATTTTTCAAGTCGAAAACACAAAATTTTTAACAAAACAAACAATGAAATTTCAACTAAAATTATGAATCTTCACCCAAAAAATAAAATTTTAAGAAAGTATTCAAATTTCAAACAAGAAGTTGAATTTTCAACCTAAAAAGGTGAATTTTTAACGAAAAATGTAATAGTTGTTATTTCAACAAGAAAGGTTTAAATTAAAAATAAAAGAACAATTGAATCGAACCAACGAAGAAGAATTTTCAATTAAATATTTGCATTTTTAAACAAAAAAATTGATTTTCTACCAAAACAGAGAAATTTTCCACAAAATACATCAATTTTCAACCAAAAAGTGAAATTGTTGTACCAAACTGTTTAATTTTCGGGCCGTAAATACCAATTTTCTACAATACAGTTAAATATTCCACCCGAGAATCTGAATTTTCAACAAAAAGGGTACTTTTCAACCAATCAGTTGAACTTTCAACGAAATAGTTCAATTTTCAGTTTAAAAAATTAGTTTTTAACAAAATGACCAAATTTCAACTAAAATGATGAAACTTTAATATAAAAAATGAGCTTTAAAGAAAGTAGATGAATTTTCAACCAAGGAGCTGAATTTTCAATCTAAAAAGAAGAATTTTCAACGAAAAATTTAATAGTTGATATTTCAACAAAAAAGTTCATTTTCAAGCAAAAGAGATTACATTTCTACATAAAGAAATAAATTTTCTAACTAAAAAAATGAATTTCCAATAAAATAGTTGAATTTTCAACCAAGAAATATAACTTTTTAACAAAACTGTTAAATTTTCAACAAAATAATTCGACCTTGGACGAAATAATGCAATTTTTAAATAAAAAAAGATGAATTCTTAACGAAAAATTTAATAGTAGACTTTTGAACCGAGAAGAATTAAGTTTCAAACAAAAATAATTGGATTTTCTTATTGGGTTCTATTAATTATTCACTTCGCATCTAAGTGGAAAAATGAGAAATAATCGAAAGACTGTGAAGCCTGCGATAAGTAAATAGAAATTTTTATAATTCGTAGACTAAAGAATAATATTAAAAATAAGCTTTAAAGTACATTTTTAATACTTGAAAAAATTTTAGGACACTATTTTTTTAAATTTGTGACAATATTTACGTTATTTTTAATCTCTGAAGTGAGTCCGAAGCCTGTAATTTTCAAATGATAATTTAAGTTAATTTTGAACTTGATTTTTTTGAATTTCTAAACTTGGTAAATTGAAATGAAAGATTTGCAATTTCAAGATTTCAGGGTGTCCACTTAACTGGGAAACCTGAAATTGTCAGGGAATTTTTTCGAGAGCGTGCCTAATTTTTTTAAATTTGTAACATACAATTAAATAACAATTATTCTTTATTTGTAAAAGTAGCTTTATATTACTGGATTGAATTATTTTGTTGAATTTTTTTTTTTCGAAATCAATATTCTTGATTGAAAATTCAACAGTTTGGTTGATATTTTCGCTCGCTCTTGACTAAAAAATCTTTCTTGGTTCAAAATTCAACTCATGTTGTGAATTCGTCTTTTTTGGTTTAATTCAACTACATTTGATTTCAAGTTAAAATCTTTTATGGTTGAAATATCGACTATTATATTTTTCGTTGAGAATTCATATTTTTTTATTAAAAATGCAACTATTACGTTGAAACTTAAACTCTTTTGTTAAAAAAAAGTTTTTTGGTTGAAGATTCATAATTTTAATTGAAAATTCATCTTCTCGGTTGAAAATGTACTATTTTGTTAAAAATTCGTCGTTTTGGGTAGAAAACTAATCCTTTTACTTGAAAATTCATATTTTTGCTTGAAAATTCAACAGTTTAGTTGAAGTTTTTTTCTCTCTCTTGACTGAAAAACCATTCTTGGTTCGAAATTCAACTCCTGTTGAAAATAATTTTTTTTTAACTAAAAATTTAACTATTTTAGTTGAATATTCTACAATTTTAGTTGAAAGTTCTCTTTTTTTTTTGTTCAACATTAATTTTTGAAACTGCAAATTTAACTATTCAATTTTTGGTTGAAAATTAATTTTTGTAACTGAAAATTTAACTATTCCGTTTCTGGTTAAATTTTTTTTTTTAGTTGAAAATTCAACAACTTGGTTGTAAATTTGTATTGTTTGGTTGAAAATTCATCTTTTTGATTGGAAATTACACTATTTCAGGTAAATATTAATCATTTTAGTTGAAAATCCAATCTTTTGGTTTAAAAGTTAAACAATTCCAGTTGAAGATTCATCATTATAGTTGAAAACTCCTTTTTTTAATCGTAAATTAATTTTTTTAACTGAAAATGTAACTTTTCCAAATTTGGTTAAAAATTGATCTTTTTTAGTTTAAAATTCAACTATTTTGCTTAAAATTTCTTTTTTTTTTAGTTGAAAATTTAACTATTTAGTAGAAAATGCATGTATTTTGTTGAAAAATCGTATCTTTTGGTAGAAAATTAATCTTTTTGTTTCGAAAATTTATCTTTTTGGCTGAAAATTACAATATTTTTGTTAAAGATTTATTATTTTAGTTGAACTTTCATCTTCTTTGTTTAAAATTCAACTATTTGGTTGAGAATTCAAGTATTTTGTTGAAAATAATATTTCTTGGTAGATAATGAATCTTATTGTTTTGAAAATTCATCTTTATGGTTCAAAATTCAACTATTCCAATTAAATATCCATCTTTTCAGTTGAAAGTTCATTTTTTTGGTTGGAAGTTCTTTTTTTTTTTTGAAAATTAAACTACTTGGTTGAAAATTGAACTATTTTTCCGAACATTCGTTTTTTTTTGTTAAAAATTAATTTTTCAAACTGAAAATTTAAAGATTCCGTTTCTGGTTGAAAATGCATCTTTTTTATTTGAAAATTCAACAATTTTCCGAAAATTCCTGTGTTTTGTTGAAAAATTGTCTTTTTGGTAGAAAATTTATCTTTTTGGTTAAAAATTGAACTATTGGGTTAAAAATGCATTTATCTGGTTGGAAATGCAATATTTTTACTTGAATAGTTAGACATTTGAAGCATTTTTCATTAGATTTCATATAATACCTACATTATTTTACTTAAATGTACACTGAATTTCAAGTTTATGGAGACAAAATAAAATTTTATTTTTTCAAGCTTTTAATTAAAAATTATTCAGTTCCAAACGATTTATGAAAATTAAAAAAAAATAACCAAGTATAGTTCAGTTCTCAAACAAAAAAGATGAATTCTCAACGACTGATTTAATATTTCTTATTTCATGTATGGATGTATGAATTTTCAATCCAAAAGGACAACATTTTAAAAAAAGACAGTTACATTTTCGATTAAAAAAGCTGACTCAAAAAAATAGTTGAATTTTAAATCTACAAAGATGAATTTTCAGTTACAATTTCAGTATAAAAAATTAATTTTCAACAAAAAAGCCTAATTTTCAACTGGTTGTATTCATTAAAGATATGAATTTTTAATAAAATAGTTAAATCCTTAACCAAAATAATGATGTTTCAAAAAAGAAGATTAATTTTCTACCCAAAAAAACGAAGTTTTAACAAAATAGATGAATTTTCCACAAAAGAGTTGAACTTTTAAACTCACTCTATGTTTTTTTAACAAAAAAGTTATTTTTCTACCAAGTAGTTAATTTTTCCAATAAACAGTTCAATTTTTAACCATATAGTTGAATTTTTTACCAAAACAGTTACATTTTCATCAAAAAGATGAGCTTTCAACCAAACAAGTTGAGCATATTCGTTGGAAAATGGCCAAACTAAAGATATTCTTAGATAATCATGTAAAATAAATTGAGCCCATTCGTTGAAAAATAGCCAAACTCTGTATTTGTTCATGAAAATTGTTTAAATAATTAATGATTGTCAATTTGCAAAGTATAATATCAAACAGTCACCGAAAAAGCATTCTTAGTTGATTCCGTTAAAAATATTAAGCCTTTTCGTTGAAAAATACCAAACTCTGAATTTCCTTACAAAAATTGTTTAAATAAATAAATCATGATTCTTTGGAATTTTTTAAAGCACTATAGAAAAGGGTCACCGCAAAGACATTCTCAGTTAATTCTGTACAAACATTGAGCCTATTCGTTGAAAAAAAAATTTATTATAAAAAAATCTTAGTTTTAAATAATTAATAATTCTTGGGAATTTGCGAAACATCATGAAAAAAACTCATCGAGAAGACATTCTTACTTGATTCCGTGAACAAATTAAGCCTATTAGTTAAAAAATAGTAAACTCTGAATTTCCTTACAAAAATTGTTGAAATAAATCATAATTATTGGGAATTTGTAAAGCACTATAGAAAAGAGTCACCGCAAAGACATTCTCAGTTAATTCTGTAAAAACATTGACCCTATTCGTTGAAAAACAAAATTTATTATAAACAAAATCTTAGTTTTAAATCAATAATTCTTGGGAATTTGCAAAACCTCATGAAAAAAACTCATCTAAAAGATATTCTTAGTTGATTCCGTGAACAAATTAAGCCTAATCGTTGAAAAAAAGAAGACTCTGAATTTCCTTACAAAAATTGTTTAAATCATAATTCTTGGGAATTTGCAAAGCAACATAGAAAAGAGTCATAGCAAAGATATTTTCTCAGTTAATTTTTTAAACAAATTGAGCCTATTTGTTGAAAAATAGACAAAATATGAATTTTTGTATAAAAATTGTTTAAATAATTAATAATGCTTCCAAATTTGCTAAGTTTCATATCAAACAGTTACCGGAAAAGCATTCTTAGTTTATTCCTTTAAAAGAAATTAAGCCTGTTCGTTAATAAATAACCAAACTGTGATTTTTTTTTTAAATTGCCAAATAGCATCTTCTTTCAAGTAACAGTAATAAAACTTTTATTTCTCGCACATTCCATACCAAAACTCTGGATTTAAATGAGCTAAACATTCCCAATCCAGAAAAGAACTTTGGTTCAATAATTTGTTTATAACGTAATAAACAATTTTTTTAATCATTCTTAACTACTGGAAATTATTTACAGATAGTTTCAGCATAGATATAAAACCTTTTTTGATCAATCTGAAAATTAAAAAAATGGTACTTCTGAAAAGTTAAAAAAAATTTAATGTTGGTTTTTAAATAAAAAATTAACCAAATTTATTATTGTATAAAAAATTCAAACACATAAATTTTTCGAAATGTCAAAAGCCTTAATTAAAAAATAAACGGTACTTAAAATTTGGAAATTTTCAAACATTTTGAAATGTAAATGAACTATGACTAAAACGTTAAATCGAAAATGAATTTTTCAAAATACGAATAAAATATTTAAAATGTTAACGAAAAGCCTTCTTTTATAAAAATTCCTACAGTAGAAATGGATAAAACTAAGTAACGCTGACGGTAACGACACTAAGCAACTTTCAAAGATAGGACAGTTGAATTTTCAAATAGAAAAGATCAATTTTCAATTAAAAGTATAAATTTTCAACCAATAATGGAAATTTTATATTTTCAGTTAAAAAACTGGTTAAATTCCTATTCTAAAGATGAATTTTCAACTAAAATGACGAAGTGTCACAACAATTTATTTTTAAGAAACTGGTTCAACTTTCAACCAGGTTGTTGAATTTTCAAATGAAAATGATAAATTCTCAAGGAAAAGTGTAAATGATAATATTTTAACCAAAAAAGGTTTTAATTTAAATTAAAAAAAAAAATTGATCGCAATAAAAAAAAAATCTTTGCGGGAACATTCTCATGGCGCGCGGCTCGCTTCGCTCGCAAGTTTGAGCGCGCCTAGGGCGCGCGACTGTTGGATCTCGCGCTCCGCGCTCGATCATATATTTATCTAGCGCTTCGCGCTCGATTATGTATTCACCTCGCGCTACGCGCTCGGGCGTATTTGCATCGCGCTTTACGCTAGGCTCCTCTAGATTTTTGAACTTCGTGTTCGACTTCGATGAAAAGAAAAAGTTTGTTTGCAAATATTATAAAATTATCAAAACCTCTACATATTAAGTGATTGTTAAATTTATTTTTATTTTAGACTGAAAAGGAACTTTATTTACTCAAGGTTCTATCGACCTTAAGGAACACATTCTCATCCAGACACTCGCGCTTCGCGCTCGATATTTGATTTGAAAATCATTTGAACCGTATGATAGAAACAAAAAAGTTTGAGCGCACTTACGGCGTGCGATTTGGTAAATACACTGAGCGCGCACTTTGTGCTTCGTGTTATATGTTCTTCATATACAAATTACTAAATTTGTATTTGATTTCAAATGAAAAGTAATGATATAATTCAGGCGACAAATTTTATTAGTTAACATTTTATTTTAGCTTGTGCCGTTTATCAAAAAAGTTAATTTTTTCATTTTGAATATATTCTTACCACAAGCATTGATTACGGGTTTGTAAGTCTTTTTTGAATGCACAATTTTTGTTCATTTATATGTTTTCGTACCTTGCATTGTTTTTTCAAAAATTTGATTTTTTTTACTGTCAATGTTATTTTCACGAATAAAACAAAAACCACGCATCCTATCCAAACATGAGTCACAATAAATTTGTACCTCTTCCTTGGATGAACAAATTTTGTTTTGGTCATTTTTTCGTAGCTGGTAATATTCGTCTGAAAATTTGATTTTTCTATTTTCAATGCTGTTTTTTACAAATAAGACAAAAACTACGCGTCATATCAAAGAGTGAATGATAACAAATTTGTAGATCTTTTTTAGGTGGACAATTTTGGTGAAATGATCTTTTCTGGTATCTTGCATAGTTTGACAGCAAAATGGCTTTTTTGATTTTTCATTAATTTTTGTGCGATCAAAATTTGAATTTTTTATTTTTCAAAAAATTCAAAAAGTTGTTATGAAAATATTATAGGGTGTTCAGGAATCAACGTTTTTCTCCTCTTGACTTTTTTTCATATCGTGCGTTTTTCGGCTTAAAATGTTCATTTTCGTTTGTTTTTTGGAATTTTGAAAATGCTATAACTCCAGTAATTTTTTTTTTATCACGAAAAGTCATAAGAATATTTTGTTCGTCATTTTGCGTACTACTAATAACCGTACATAGAATTTTCAAATCTTCCAAAAAAGTGGTCTCAAAAATTTTCAAAATGTGCTCACTTTTTGGATTTTCATCCAAAATAGCTGGTTAACGAACTCGTCCTCTATTTTTCGGCCATAAAAAAGTGTGCCAAAGCTCAATCAAATCTGATCATTTTTTCGAAAGTTATCGTGGCTACAGACAGACAGACTACAGACTACAGACAGACAGACACCTTGGTAAAAATCGTTTTTTCTAGCTCAGGGGGTCTCAAAACGTGGAGATTTGATGAAAACCGACTATGTCAAATTTTACATAAAACCAATACCTTCTCATTAGAATGAGAATGTAATACGAATATTCAATAAAATAAAAGTCTGAACCAAAGAGATGAATTTTCAACGAAAAAGATGAATTTTTAACTCATGGGATTAATTTTTTACTAAAAAACACGAATTTTCAACTACAAATGTGATCGTTAAATTTTCACTCAACAAAATAATTACATCTTCACTCAAATAGTAGAATTTTTAATAAAAACAAAAATTTAAACGGAAAGTCAAGAGAAAGGGGAAATTTCTTGAAAACAAGAGAAAAAACAGATATTCTTGAAAAAGGAGAAAAGAGGAAAAGACGGGAATATTTCGCAAAAGTCGCAACATTTCTTAAAATTTATCATCAAGAAACATACTACACGTTATCAGGGTGTCTAGCGATTCTTAGGAACAAAATTCCAGGTCTTTTCCAGGTCAAGAAATTAAATTTTTCCAGATCCCCCTTTTTTACATCAAATAATTAAATAAACGTTTTTCATACATGTAAAAAAAGAGCCATTTCATTTTTTATTGGCCAACAATTTCTAAAGAAAGTCGAATCATAAATAAACAAATTCTTAATTTTTTGCGAACATGAGTCGTCTTTATGAAATCTTTGGGAATATTTTTAAATCTTTGTAATGTTTTTGAAATCATTGAAATCTTTGTGAATTCGTTGGAATTTTTTGAAGTATTACAAACCTTAGTGAAAGCTTGAAATTTCGGTGAAATCTTTTGGAATTTTTTAAAGCTTTTGTGAAATCTTTGAAATCTTTGTGTAACTTTTTGAAATCTTTTAAAATCATAATGAAATATTTAAAATATTTCCGAACTCTTTCTTTAAATTGAAATCTATGAAATTCATGAAATCTTTTGAAATCCTTATGAATTCTTTGAAATATTTGTGAAATCTTTCGTAATTCTTTTGTAATTGTTTCAAATCACTCGAATATTTGAAATCTTCTCAAAAATTTTTAAATCGTTTAAAATGTTTGAGATGTTTTGAAATCCTTGAAATCTGGTGTACTGCACCCTTGTTGAAATCTTTGACATTTTCGGATTCTTTTGAAATCTTTATGAATTTTGTATGAAATCTTTGAAACTTTTGTGCAATCTTTTGATATCTCCTAACAAATTTTGAAATTGTTTAAAATCTTTGAAATATTTTTAATTCTTAGAAATATAGTTAAATATACCCTTTTTAAAATCTTTTGAAAGTTTTAAAATCTTTGTGAAATGTTCGAAATCTTTGTGAAATGTTTGAAGCCTTTGAAATCTTTGTGAAATCTATTGAAATGTTTATGAAATCTTTCTTAAATCTTTGTTTGGAAAATCTTTTGTATTCCTTGAAATCGTTGAATTAATTGAAATCTTTTGAAATGTTTTAAAATGTTTTAAAACCTCTTGAAATTGTTTCAAATTTTCGAAATCTTTGAAATCTGGTTTACTGTACCCGTTTTCAAACCTTTGAAATCCTTTAAATCTTTAAAATATTTGTGAAATTGCTGTGAAATCTTTATGGAAATCTGGTGTGCGCGCCTTTTTTAAATCGTTCACACCCGTGAAATCTTTATGAAATGTTAAAAATATTAAAAATATATTGAAATGTTTGAAATGTTTTGAAATCTTTGGAAATATTTTGTAACCTTTTGAAATCTGGTGTACACTCAAAAACGGAGTGGTCAACCCCTTCAAAAATCTGTTGTATAACCATGGCTTATTCTAATTCTGAAACTGAATTAACATCGGAATTTTAAACTAATAATTTTTATAATTTCTAAGTTGAATACCACAACAAAATTTATACTTCAATGTTCTATACTAGCGGAGAAGAAATTTAAAACTTATAGAATTATTCACAATATTAAAGTCTGTTCTTTGCAATCTATAAAATAATTGGTACAGTCCAGAAAAAGTGCTTTGAAATCTCTTTATTTATTCTGTAATAAACAAAAGATAAATTATATCTTGATGAATAAAACACTTTTCAGTAGCAAGATTTTTTTCTAAGCGAGATGTTTCTTTCATAATAGGTTAAGAAATTCAAATTGCTCTTTGCATTTCATTAAAATTAATATTTAAAAAGCGAACAAAAAATAATTAAAGTTCAAGGTTCTCGTAAAAAATTCAAGGAGATTTCCAGGTTTTCAAGGTTTAAAAAAAATTCAAGGAGATTTTCAGGTTTTTAAGGTTTTCAAGGTCGCTATTGGTTATCTAAGTTCGTAACCTTTCTTCCTGTTACCAACCGTAATTTTTGAAGTTTTTTTTTTCAACCAAAAAAAGATTTTCATTTCAAATAAAAAAAAGTTAAATTGAACCAAAATAGACCAGTTTTCAACAAAATAGTTGGAAAAATCCCCCCTCAAATTGGTAACGTAGTTTATGGACGATCTCTAAGAATCAAATGTTTTTCAGACTCGACTTCACAATGTCGGACAAGAAGTTGGAAACATTTATTTGGACCATGTCTGCAGATCAGCTAACTGACGACAGGTCTAAAAAATGGATATCTCCTGTGTTTTTCTTGGCAGGTAAAAATGGCACTAAATTTATCATTTGTAATACAGTAAATGATTCGATAACTCGAAGTTCCTTCCGCCTCAGAATCATCGATTCCGATGGCTCTTTTCTGAATGCCAAGTTTACTCTTTCCATTTTCGATGATCGTATGCGAAAATTAGGCTCTGGAAAACAGATAGCAAGAGGTATTTTCGGGAACGATTATGAAATGCAGCTCCTCAATTTAAAAATACCTGAGAGTTATTATGACAGTTACTATGACTCATCTCCAAAAGCTACTACTATTACTGTTATTTGCGATGTTAAAAATCTCATGATAGAAACTTCAACACCACCGACAGACACAACTTGTCCATGCACCAATCAAACAATTCCAAAAGCAGCTGATTCTATCTACCAGTTTTTTATGAACGATGAGTCCTTGAGTGATATACAATTGATTCTGGGAGAGAAAAAATATCATGCTCACAAAGTGATTTTAGCGGCGAACAGTCCTGTTTTTCAAAGGATGTTTTCGCATCAGATGCAAGAGACTCTCAAGAAGGAAGTTGAGATCAAGGAAATGGAGCAAGAAGTTCTGGAAGAGTTACTAAAGTACATTTATACCCGAAAAATTGATAAATTAGAAGAATTAGCAGGTGAATTGTTAATCGCAGCCAATAGGTACGAAATGGAAGAGTTGAAATCGATTTGCGAGCGCGAATTGGTGAAAAAATTGACCTTGAAAAATGTCGTGTCTTATCTGATGATGGCTGATTCTCACAATGGGCATAGTTTGAAAAAACACTGCTTTTCCATTATCATGAAAAATTTTAATAAAGTGGGCGAATTGGATGGTTTTAAGGAATTAGGAAAAACACATGCCAATGTTTTTGTGGAATTGTACCAGGAAATGTCGTCGAAATGTAACGTGGCAATGAAGTAATCATCTCAGCTCAGGGGGCATCCATAAATTCAGGACTGAGACTCATCCCCATAATATTAACGAAAAAAGATGAATTTTCGACAAAGAAGGGTAATTTTCAACCAATCAGTGGAATTTTCAACAAAATAGTTCAATTTTCAATTTAAAAAATAATTTTCAACCAAAAAAATACAAATTTTCGTTGAATTTTCAACCTAAAAAGATGAATTTTTAACGAAAAATATAATACTTGATATTTCAAAAAAAAAGATTTGAATTAAAAATAAGAAATAGTTGGATTGAACCAATGAAGAATTTTCAATCAAACAGTTGCAGTTTTAATCAAAAAATTGATTTTATACCAAAAAAGACGAATTTTCAACAAAATACATCAATTTTCAATCATATAGTTATATTTTTGTACCAAATTGTTTATTTTCGAGAAGAAAATTGGGATTTTCTACAATACAGTTGAATTTTCAGCCCGAGAATATAAATTTCAACAAAAAGTGTACTTTTCAACCAATCAGTTGAACTTGAAACGAAATGGTTCAATTTTCAGTTTAAAAAAATAATTTTTAACAAAACAAACAACGAAATTTCAACTAAAATTATTAATCTTCAATAAAAAAAATTAATTTTTAATAAAGTAGTTCAACTTTGAACCAAGGACAAAAATTTTCAAACTAATCGTGAAATTTTTGTACCAAATTGTTTATTTTTCCGGCCAAAAATGTGAATTTTCTACAATAAAGTTGAATTTTCAACCCGCGAATATGAATTTTTAACAAAAAAGGTTCTTTTCAACAATCAGTTGAATTTTTAACAAAATAGTTCAATTTTCAGTTTAAAAAGTAAATTTATAAACAAAACAAACAAACAACGAATTTTGAATCAAAATTATGAATCTTCAATCAAAAAAATTAACTTTTAAGAAAGTAGTTCAACTCACAACGAAATAGTTGAATTTTCAATCTGAGAAGCTGAATTTTTAGCGAAAAATGTAATAGTTGATATTTCAACCGAAAAAGATTTTAATTTTAAATCAAAAACAGCTGAATTCAACCAAAGAAGTAGAATTATCAAGCAAAAGAGATCATTTTTCAACCAAAAAATTGATTTTCTACCAAAAAACACGAATTTTCAGTAAAATACATCAATTTCCAATAGTTTAATTTTTGTGTCAAATTATTAAATTTTCGAGCTGAAAATATGAATTTTCTACAATATAGTTAAATTGTCAACATGAGAATATAAAGTTTAAACAACGAAAATTAACTTTTAAGAAAGTAGATGAACTTTTAACCAAGGAGTTGAATTTTCAATCTAAAAAGATGAATTATTAACGAAAAATGTAATACTTGATATGTCAACAAAAAATAGTTTTATTTAAAAAATAAAAGTAGTTGAATTGAACCAACAAGGAGGAATTTTTTAATCGAACAGTTGAATTTTTAACAAAAAAAATTGATTTTCTACCAAAAGGCGAATTTTTAACGAAATACATCAATTTTCAAACAGAAAGTTACATTTTTGTACCAAATTGTTTAATTTTCCAGCCGAAAATAAGAATTTTTTATAAAACAGTTCATTTTTCAACCTAAAGTGTGAATTTTCACCAAAGAAGTTAATTTTCATGCGAAAGAAGTTAATTTTTAGCCAGACTATTGCATTTTTAACTAAAAAAGATTGAATTTCTATAGAAAAAGATACATTTCCAAACCAAAAAGATGTATACTTAATAAAATAGTTGAATTTTCGATCAAAACATTTTTTTTAGTAGAAGAAACAAAATTTCAATCAAATTGTTGACATATCAAGCTAAACAGATGAAGTTTCCTACAAGAAGATTACATTTTATATCAAAAAACACAAATTTTCAACAAATTAATTAATTATTCAACATTAATTTTTAAAAAGTTTGAATTCCCAACGAATTTCCAACAAAAACGAATTTCCAACAAAATATTTGAATCCTTAACCAAAACATATTAATTTTCAACGAAACAATTACGTTTTTCACCAAAACAATTAAATTTTGAACCAAATGGCCCCATAAACATAAAAAAATTTTCAATGATTTTAGGGGTACTGGTAATTTCAAAAATCTCTTCAAGTCTTTGAAATGCTTTAAATTCCCTCAATTCGTGTGCATGATTTCTTTGAAATTTCATTAAAATGTTATAAAATCCCTTGCAAGCCCGTGAAGTTACATGAAATCTGATGATGTTCCTTGAAATTCTTTGAAATCATTAAAAAATGTATTAAAACATATTAAAATTCCTTGGAGTTTCTTAAAATACCCTGAAATCATTCGAAATTTATTGAAATTTATTAAAATTTCTTGGAGTCTTTAAATCTTGAAATATTGAAAATTTCTCCAAATAATTTTAAATTTATTGAAATTTATTACAATTCCTTAAAATTTTTTAAACAATCTTAAAATTCTGTAAAATCTTTCACATTTTTTTAAATCTTAGAAAATAGTTTGAAATATTGAAAATTTATCGATAACTTTGAAATTCTAAAAAAATTGAATCTTTCAATTTCTGTGAATGATTTCTTTGAAATTTCAATAAAATATTATAAAATCCCTTTAAATTCCATGAAGTTACATAAAATCTGATGATATTCCTTGCAAATTTTTAAATCTCTTGAAAATTCGTTGAAATTTTTTAAACTACCCTGTTACAATCCATTGATTTCTGTTGAAATCCCTTAATACTTGTGAATAAATTCTTGAAAAGTTCATTAAAATATCATCAAATCCTTTGAAATTCCGTGAAGTTACATGCAATCTGATGATATTCCTTGAAATGCCTTGAAATCCCCTGCAATATTTGAAGTCCTATGAAGTTTTTTGAAATCATGGGAAATTCATTCAAATATTTAATCGAGAGCCTTTAAAATTTCTTAAAATTACTGAAATTCTCGGATATCTTATAAAACCAGTTAAATCCCTTGTATTTCTTTTAACTACCATAAATTACTTCAATTCTTTTGAAATCACTTGAAATTTGTAAAGGCTCTAGAATGTTCCTTAGAATTTTTAAAAGTATCTTAAAATTTTTTTAAAAACTTCGAAACTTGAAATCTATTAAAATTCCTTGGAATCTTTTAAAATATCCTAAAATCTTTGGAAATGTCTTGGAATATTTCAAAATCTCTTTAAATTTTTGTAATCCTTTGAAATAGCTCATTTCTTGTGAATACATTCTTTGTAGTTTCTTTAAAATATTATAAAATTCCTTGAAATCCCGTGAAATATTTAAAGTTCTATGAAATACTTTAAAATCGTTGAAAATTACTGAAATCCTCCGAAACATCATAAAATCCCATTAAATCTGTTGAAATTCCATAAAAATCCTTTGAAATATTTGGAAATCCTCTGAAATCAATTGAAATCTTTTCAAATATCATACCTTAACCCGATAAATTAAAAAAATGTTAAATGATTTTTCGGGTAGTTTTAATTTCAAAAATTGTGAAAAAACTTTGTTTTTATAGATATTATTTTTTCACAGAGATATAGGGAAAAATCAAAATACTAATATTATTATACCGTTATGAAGTTTTTGTAACGTAAGATTACAATGTTTTATTATATATTTACTAAACCTTAACGTTATATACTATAATTTTGCATAAATGGATTTCCTATAGGGTTGATTTGTTAAAAATATTACGTAACAGTATCGATTTACGTAATGTATGGATGGCCCTTTTATTAGCTTATTTGATTTTTTAATCTACGTGAGAATTTACAATTGATACAGGCTGGTTTTTGGACCAAAAAATAATTGTGAATTTTATTTTTAACCCGGAAAATTGAAGACAATATATTTTTTTATATTTAATAAGCTTGTTCCCTTGAAACGAACTGTTCGGAATAATTTAGTTTTCAAATTCTTCAACATCACTACGATTATAATTTGAAATGTATATAGCTTATAGAAAATTAGATATTAGGAATGAGAAGTGTGTCGATAGTTTTGATATGTACGAATTAGATTTTATACTTTTGTACAAGTGCTGTGACGATTTGCTTGGCTGTAAAATAAATATCTATTAATTTTATCACAGATGTTTTCCTTTTTGAACTAAAATTACCCCTTCCAGGCTCCATGAAACTTTGCAAAGTGACTTTTTGACTATTTTTAGGCAAACTTGCATGGTAAAATAAGCTCTATGACAAATGTTATTTACTAGAGGGTGTCTACTAATTTTTGCACAACAAATTTCCAGTTTATCCCGGTTGCAAATATTAAATTTCCTCCTACTAGAAGCACGAATAAAACGCACCTGAAATAAAGTTTTGAACCTTGTGTGAAATTTCGGGGGATACGAAAAGATAGAACTATTCTATCTCTCTCAGTGGGCCACTGTGTCCCTAAAACGCTATATTTTCCTATCCCCAATCTCAATAATTTTCTATCTCTTTCTCTCTACCTTTTGTGACCGAGGACTCTTATCTTTCACTATCCATTAGCCTATCTATCTATTACAAATTTCAGTCTTTCTCAATCTTTCGTAACCGAGGACCTTTATCTTTCTTTCTACTTAATTCTATCTAAATTGGAATCTTTGTCTATCTTCCGCTATACAGCACTTTCATCATTTTCTATCCCTCAAAATTGGGTAATCCATTAAAAAGTTGGGGAATTAGTGATGGGACATCGAAACATCGATGTTTTTTCTTCGACGTTCGATATGGATGGTTTTGTGTTATCGCTTATTGGTCACTAAAAGTTTTAGATTGCGAAACTTGTATTTGATTGGTCCATTCTGTTGGCACCGGTTGAACCTCGTGACTAGGGCTGTGTTCTAGAATTCACTGGCAGTACTAGTACTGCCAGT
>CAKNYM010047474.1:1128-18408 GCA_932195095.1 Andricus curvator | reverse complement strand
TGACTAGTGCTCTTACTATTATAGGCATATTTTTTTCTCCGTGTAGGACGAAATTTTCGTACTTCATATCGAAGAATTTCGTTTTTCAAAAATGTCATAAGTGAAACTTTGTTTCTTATAACTAGATTTAAATGTCAAAATGAAATTGAATAATATAATGAAATTAGGTCATGACTGACTAATTTCTTTTGGTTCTTTAATTTAGAATTATTTTAAATGGGTTTTTGAATTTACAATGCGTTATCAATGCCTACTGAAAATGAACAAAAATAGAAAATATGTAAAAAAAAATCCATGAGGGCAAGTATTCAGGGAAATCGAATCCAGGATTCACCAGCTCTCAGTTACAGAAGGGTTTCTTTCATTCAAAGAAATTTCTTTGGTTCAAGAAATGGATTTTCCGTTCAAATAAAATTTTTTTTACGCGAAATTAAGATATTTTTTTTAAATTTCTTAAATTTAAAAATAAAAAAAAAGTACGTTAAACAAACTGTATCTTTAATTTAAAATAAATATTTTCTTGAATGTTACTGAAATTCTGTATCTTTTTGATGTTGTCAATAAAAGAATATTTTACAATTGACAATTTTCTAACATGTTTAATTCTAAATGCTTATAGTTTAAAATTTAAAAAAAAATTATATATTTTTAATATGTTTTAAAACTTTGAATTAAAATTCAAGAATTAAATTAAAATTTAGTTTAAACTTTTATATATACTTACAATTTACCTTCATTAAGCATAATAATGTTCCAAATTGTAGAAACTGATAATCTGAAAAAATGAACTAATTTAAGTACACACAAAGAAATAGTTCTTTCTTTTTAAAATAATTTTTTAAAAATAATAATAATAATTAAATTTGAAATACTCATCTGAATACAGAATTTTGTTAATGACCAGCTTAAGTACATCCTTTTAACCTGTAAAATAAAAATCTTTATTTAAAAGAAAACTTACATTATTTATAATAAATTTACATCGTGTAAATATAAAAAAAGGGGAATAATCAAGTCTATGTACAGCGAAATAGAGTTTTAAAATTATGACAGATTCGCGGTTGATATTTCATAAACCTAACCTTGAAATCTATACGAAAGGAATTTTGATTCAAGAATAAAATAAAATACAAAATAAGGACTCGTATGAATAAATAAAAAAAACAACAAACAAAATTCTATTACTTATAAAAAGAAGGATTTTTCTCTTAGAATCAAAAATTAAAAAGGGTTGATTGGTTGGATGAAGTTTAATTTCTGGATGATTTGACTTGATTGGTTTATTCAAATGAGTAGAGCCCCTTTCTACTTGTTGATAGTTCGAAGGCGGCAGAACAGGAAAATAAGTCTCAGATTAAAATTGACCTCAATACCGTATACGTCCAAACGAAAAACAAACAAAA
The DNA here is from genome assembly GCA_932195095.1 of Andricus curvator. Taxonomy (NCBI): domain Eukaryota; kingdom Metazoa; phylum Arthropoda; class Insecta; order Hymenoptera; family Cynipidae; genus Andricus; species Andricus curvator. The sequence continues at coordinate 17,005 of CAKNYM010047474.1, read as the reverse complement.
TGATACTTGAAATAGTTTTGGAAATTATAACCATAATTGTTGTTAATATTTTAATAAATTTCATGAGGAGTCCAAGAATTATTGGACGGATTCAAAGAGTTTTACCTCGGGAAATGGTGAATCAGGTTGGATTTGATAATCCTGAACCACTTGCGAGGGTGTTAGGCATAAGAGCTTATAATCAGGACGAGAATAACCCTGAACTTCAGGTAAGCCCTTATAGAATTTGTTTAAAATTTTGTTAGGAAGGAGTCTTCGAAAATCCAAAATTAATTATATTTGTTTAATTTGAATAAAAATAAATTTTTTTTTCTTCAATTATAATGTTAATTTCTCTAAATATATATATTTTTCAAATTCTTGCAAATATAAATTGAATCAGAAAAATTTACTATTTAAAAAAAAATAATAATAAAAAATTTTGTGAATTAGGATATTATAGCAGATATTATAGCAGTACATAAACATGAAGTCGTCAATGCTGCGGCGTTTCTATACCGTGCCGCAGAGGAGCTTGGCCTCCCATTTGATTTCAGCGATACTACACATGGCCTAGCATCACTAACACCTTTGGTGGTCAAAAGTCGTGTACAGGAAGCAGAACATACGCTTCTACTAAGAGAACATGCTGAGAAGCCCCTTCATGGCAAATTCTACGGCATTATACGTAGAGAAGAGCTCTCGATGGGTCTGTCCAAAATGTTTCTCAAGTCTGCTGGATTAAAATCACAGACTGAGGGATTTCTTTTTGCCTGTCAAGACGGCGTTATAGACACCTTAGTTTACCGCGAGCGCATAATGAATGTACCTGTAGGCGATACCAACTGCCGAGCATGCAAGCAAGAGCCAGAAACACTTGGACACGTTCTCAGTGAATGCTCAAAATATGCACGCTACGGGTACATAGAGAGACACAATGCGGCTCTAAAAGTGTTATATTACGATCTTAGGCACTTCTATGGTGTTGATCTGTTGCCCGTTTTGCCATACGCCCAGGGGGAACTCGAGTCCGTTGCGGAGAATGATCAGTATAAGATCTACTGGAATTTCTCATTCTCCACCACTCAACGTATCAGTGCTACGAAGCCTGATATTGTCCTCCAAGATCTGAAGAACAAGATCATTTACGTGATTGAATTCTCGGCACCAGCCGATGGTAATATCACAGGAAAGGAGGAAGAAAAACGGGCGAAATATCAAGCACTTCTTTTCGAGCTGAGCAGGCTGTACCAAGGCTACAAAGTCCATCTTGTAGTTCTCATAATCGGCTATCTTGGAGGTATGAAAGCTTCATTTATTAGCCAACTCAACAAGATTCCGGCTTGCCAGCGTCAGGCTCATTCCATCGCGAACCGGATGCAAAAGGCTTCTGGGATCACTTCATCTGGTCCGTCAACACTGTTCCTCATAACATTCTACAAAGATTGGTAGCTCTAAAAAAAGTATCCAGAGGTGAAACCTTCATCTCCAACTGTCCCGTCTGCCGCGTAAGGTTATCCGCGGCTAGAGACCTGACTCCAAGGAACAGTGTTGCCCAATGCAGAAGCGGATGACGTACACGTTCCAGTTGCGTCGTGATTGGTTGCATTAAGGAACCATGATCGTAGCTTCCGGAGCCTACAACTTCTTATAATAATAAAGAAGAATGAAAAATAAATTTTTCTTTCCCAGCGCAATCTCCAGCGCATGTGAGGAGAAGATGCGCCCAGATAGCAAAGTGCGCGCACGGTGCGACGCACGTGCGTCGCACGACGTGCGCGTAGGGGATGACACAGCCGTTGCGGGTATGGTGCGTGCACACATTTAGGATTTTTAGAGGGTACAGAAAATATTTTCATTGATATTTTTAAATAAAGAGCAGGTAATTTATCATGAACGTATTTTTTATTATGGGTGGAAGGAATATTTATATATTTTAGTTGCGCATTAGCAATTCAGTTTCCGCATGTTTCTATTAACAATAATAAATACTTTTCGCTGCAACTACAAGATACAGGCACATAAAACTCACATAAAACATAAAGACGTAGGTAAAAAGTATATTGTTCGTTTAAATAATAAAAAAAATGATGACCTAAAACAAAAATTACCTTTTTTTAATTATTTAAACCAAAAATAAACTGTTTATAACCGTTTTCACGTCTCTCATTAAAGTTTCAGCGAAGGATATTTATTATTTTGGGCACAAACATGCAAATATCGTAAGCAAAAAATGCCCTCAACGATACTAAAATTAAAACGCACGCATTTACATAACTGTAATATTTAATATCACAAACTTCAGGATCTGATACTTTTGCGAGATTAGCACGTTTGTGTCCACAATAATAAATATTTTTCGCTGATTATTATATTATAGAAATTGTCTTACACATGTAAAAAAACCGGTAACGCCGAAAAGGAGAATAAAACAAAATATTAATAAACACGCGCACAATTCGACACAAATAGAGAGGAACGGGGGGCCGCAGAGTCACTACACATAAAAATCCTATTGCAATAATAAAATTTGCAATCGAGAACCTACACGTTTTCTCGCTCAAAACTCGCAAAACGAAACCGTGCGAAACCGACAACGGAAGTCGACAACAGCTGTTACGGCGCGTCGGGCGATTACCGTTCGACCGACGCGATGGTGTCTGCGCCGTATATTATTCAGCTAATGCGCGCAGTTTATAAATATAGCTCCTCTTATTTCTACTTCAAAGTAATAAAAAATGAATACAATACGATTGAAAATTAAAGATGCATTTTTTAAATTCCTGAACAAATTTTTTGAACATTGATTTTAAATTACATTTTAAACTCAATTTAATGTTAAACTTGAAATTAAAAGCACAAATTGAAGTTATAAACATAAATAAATATGTAAAGTAGAAATTATACCAAAAATTTCATTTTTTTATTTACTTAATTTCAAATTCAAATTGACAAAAGGCTAATTGAAATTATTTGTATAGCGGATTAAAGTTGGAAATTATAGTTTTAAAATAAATAAAATGCATATTGTACGTTGAAACTATACAAACATGCATTCAATAATTCTTACTAATTTCCTCATTTATTCTTATTATAAAATCGGGAATGTTTTAATTATTGTAAATAAAATTTTTTTACAATATCAATTAATTCAATCTTTAATTATAATAATTATCAATATTTTTAAAAATTGGTATTACAATAATAATAGTTTACTATACTACTATTATCAAAAAATGTGCTTATTACTTATATATCATGTATATAATGACCCTCACAAAGTGCGACACACATGCGCCGCACATCGTGCCTATCACAAAGTGCGTCGCATACGCCTGGCACGTACGTGCCCCTCACAAAGTGCGACCCATATGCCTCGCACCCAGCACGCACCGCATGCCCCGCATGCCGTGCGACTAACGAGCCCCACACGTTTGCTATCTGGGCGTAAGTGCGGCACTGTTACGCCTTAGTTTTCGCTACGGATGAAGTCGGATGGACTTGGCGGTGCCAAGTTTGCGCTCCGCAGGGCTTGCTACCCGTAGGGAATGATTGGCAAACTTACGAGCTACATTATACCTTAGCAGTTGAGTTGACAGTGCAGAAACCTTGTCCTGGGAGCAATGCTCCAGTATTCAATATCAGGCCGGCCGGTGGGTGCTATATGTGCATCCAAGCAATGCTGGAAAGTGGATGGTTGCCGAACAGATTGGAGCATCACCAGGCATTGGCCATAAGTGTGGACATTCCGGGTGGAAACGTAAAATGGAATGTAGCAACACCAGCCATGATTCCACCGATTGATCTTTTCTTTTTTATAAGACTTCAGTATAATCGACAGGGAAATGTCCTATTGACACCTGAAGAATTGCCGCTGGAAATATTTAATGACCTGTTTAATTGAAATAACATTTAAGTTGTGAAGTTATGTTTAACTGTTAATTACCAAACTCTGCCTCCGCGACTAATACCTAATACTTATCTACTATTTACAATATTTACAATTACTTATATTTACTTCCTCCTCTATTTACAATCTTTCCTTCTCCATTCCTCTTTCTCCTTCCTTCTCTTCTTCTCCATCTTACCCAATACTCCCTTCACCCATGCTACTGCCCTTTTGTCCCCCATTTCATGCATCAATACCTCCATGCTTATCCCACTCCTTTCCACCTCCACGCCCTCCTCCAACCAGTGCTCCACTCTTGCCTCCCCCTTCCCACATAGTTCACACATCCTCTTTTCCCTAGCGATCCAGAACCTATTAAAACCCTCCATGCACCCACATCTCATCCTCGCTATAAGCTCCTGACTTCCTTTCTCTCCTTTCTCACACAAATATTGCGCTCTCGCCCTTGGCATAATCCACACATAGTTCCCATTAAACCTTGTCTCTCTTATTCTCTCTTCCCCTACTGTCTTCTCTCTCTCCATGCTGTTTTTCTTAACCAACTCATATACCTTCCTTCCTTCCTCATGCATCCTTCTCAATTCATCCATATGCAGTCCATTCGTTCTAAAATACCTTTCTCTTTCAACCTCCATCTTCCGACCCCCTCTCCTGTTCTCCTTCTCCCACCAACACTCCCTAACCAGCTTACTTCCCCCCTCTTCCAAAAATTTCTCCTCATATTTACACGCTCGACTCCCCGCTAGAATCCCTACACTCGTTCTCCCCGTCTCCCTCCTGACAATATAATTAGGCGTGTTCCTTGCCAACCCCAGTGTCCACTTTACATATCTCTCCTGTATCCTATTTACCTCTTCGCTTTCCTTCCACCCCCACACCTCTACTCCATACAATAGCACACTCATCACTAGTGAGTCAAACAATTTCATTCTCCTTCCAAAATCATCTGCGAATAACTTCTTTCCCAACCCCCACACCAGCCTCATCACCACATTTGTCCTCCTCACTCTCTCTTTTATGTGACCATCCACTCCGCCATTCCTCCGAAACAAGAAGCCCAGGTACAGAAACTCTTTAACCGCCTGCACCGCCTTTCCCTTCCACTTCCACTCCCCTTCCTTATCCCTTCCACCTCCTTTTCTGAAAACCATAACCTTGGACTTTTCCGCATTCAGTTCTAACCTGTTCTTATCCAGGTATCTTCCCAACCTCTTCATCATTTCCTTTAAGGCCTCTTCGCTTTTTGCCAACAACACTATGTCATCTGCATACGCTAGCGACCAAATTCTAACCCCTTCTATCCTGGCTCCTCCTACCACTCCGGCCTCCAGCTTACTTTCCATATCCGCAATTAAAATCGCAAAAAGCGTCGGGCTAAGCGGACACCCTTGTCTTAACCCCCTATCCATCCAGAATCCCTCCGAAATCCCCTGTCCTCCTCTTACCTTATCTTTGGTTTCTTCATATATCTCCCTTACCCTCTCGATCAGGCCTCTCTCCACTCCCCTCTCCTCCATCGCCTCCCACAACCTCCCCCTATCCACCGACGGAAACGCGCCTTTTAGATCCACAAAAAACGCGTACACTCTCGATCCCTTCTTCGCTAATTCTCTATCCACCACGTGCTGCAGAACGTAGATATTGTCGATAGTACTCCTACCTGCCCTAAAGCCCGCCTGCGTCTCTGGCAATATTCCTTTCCCCACGACATCCTTCCGCAGCCTCTCCGCTACTACCATCGCGTATACTTTATACGCCGTATTCATTAGCGTAATCCCCCTATAATTTTCCTGCCCATCCCTCTCTCCTTTCTTATACAGAGGCACTATTAATCCTTCTCTCCACCCTCGTGGGAATCCCTCCCCCCTCCATACTTTGTTCACTACCTCCTTCAGCCTCTCCCTAACCTCTTGTGTACTAAACAGCCATGCTTCGTTCTCTAGCCCATCCAGCCCTGCTGATTTTGACCTTTTTAACTTCCTTATCTGTTTCTCTATCTCCTCGTCATTCAACTCCTCCATCTCTGCCTCCCCCGTTCTTCTACTCCCATCATCTCTCTTCCTTGAATCTGAGCCCTGAAATGATTCTTTAAAAAACTCCCTCCACTCCTCACTCTCTATCTTATCGCTTATCCCTACTCTACGCTTCCTAAACCTATTTATTATCTTCCAGACGTCCCCTTCTGTCTTAACATTTCCTAACTCCTCCTCCAGCTCTTTCTCCTTTTCCTGTTCTTTCTTTTTACACATCAATCTAAACCCCTTCCTCATTTCTACGTACTTCTCCCTTTTCGCAGTACCCTCTTGCCACTTCTTATACTTCCTCTTCACCTTTCTTTTCATCTTTTTACATTCCCTATCCCACCACGGCTTCACCATTCCTTTCTTCTTCTTTTTGAATACCTTCTTTTGCACGCACCCTTTCACTTTCTCTTTTAAATCCTCCCATATCTCTTCCACCGTCTCCCCTTTGAAGCGTACCTTCCTTAACTGCTCCTTATATTTCTCTATCGCCTCCCTCGTCCAGCTAACCCTCTCCCTCGTCGACACTTCTTCCCCACCTTGCCTTCCGCCGTTCTCACCCCTTATCCACAACCCTAATGGCTGATGGTCTGATTCTACCCTCCCTTCTACTGTAAATCTCTCCATCTCCTCCCACCCTTGCATATTCAAAACTACATAATCTATTACCGATAACCCCACCTTACCTACGTATGTGTATTCTCCCTCTTCGTCCCCAGTTGCCATACCATTTGCCACCGCCCAGCCTCTATCCTCCATCCAGTCCCTTAGAATCTCCCCCTCCTTATTTATTAACCTATCCTTCGAATTCCTTTTGAAGCTCTCCCCTTCCCTGTAAAGGCCCCCTTCCCTCCCCATCCTCGAGTTAAAGTCCCCACCCAGTACCACCATACCCTCTTCTCTTTCACCTAACAGGTCTTCCACCCTTTCTTTAATTCTTTCCATCCCATCCTTATTGTACACTGTCACAAACTTACACATTACCCCTCCTATCTTTACTTTCCTCATTTGCACTCCCTCCCCCTCTTCCTCTCCGTGAGCTTCTTCCTCTAATCCATCTCTGATCCCCGTTATAATTCCCCCACTAGCCCTTCCTTTCTTCTTCACTCTGACCGCCTCCTGGAGTCTCCACCTATACCCCCTTGGCAGCTTTGGCTCTATTCTATCCCATTCCTTTCTTTCCACCCACGTCTCTACCAGTCCTACCACATCAAATTCCTGGATATACCTCCAGAACTCCTCATCCTTCTTCTTTACCCCTGCTACGTTCCAGTAAAGCACCTTCACAACTCCTCTACCCTGCATTACCCCCGCCCCCTACTTCCTACGAAACAAATTCCCCGGCACTTCCTTCAACACCTCTTTCTCCTCGCCCAACACCCACATTTTCTCGTCTATTTTTATTTTCCGATATCCTACCTTCGCCGATCTCCCTTCACTGCTCTCCCTCCTAGCCCTGTCGTACAGCATTCTCTGTACATCCCTTTCCTTTCTCGTCAAATCGTGATCGATGAAAACTTCCTTATCCTTTATCCTATTTTTATTTCTCATTACCCCCAATTTTTCTTCCCAGCTCTCCAACTCCACAACCGACACTTCTTTCTCCTTTCTCCCCTCCAACTTAACTTTCCCTACCCTGCCTTTATTCCACCCTATGCTCTGTAGCAGCGCTTCCACGCCCTCCCTTTCTTCCCCGCTCTTCATCTTCAACCCTCTTATCACAATATTATTTCTCCTGTCTGCCTTCTCCTTTCTCTCCATTCTCAACTCCATTGCCCTTATCCTTTCCCTATCCGCCCTCTCCTCCTTTTCATTCCTACGCTCTCCCACTTTCTCTTCTATCATATTCCCTACCCTCTCCCAAATACCTTTAATCTCGCCCCCGCTATCCCCGACTCCTATTTCTATTTCCGTCCTGCCCTCCACCTTCTCAAGCCTTTTTTCCGTCCTTTCTTTCCACGCCCTAATCTCCTCTTCCATCTGTTTTATTTTAACTTCTTTTTCTTTTCTTTCCCTCTCTAACCCATCTACTCTCTCTCTCAGCTCTTTCACCTCCTTTTCCCATTTCTCATCTCTGATTCGCAAGTCCTCCCTCATACCTTCCATCTGCTCCTTGATCTGCTCAGCCCCCTGATCTCGCCTAACAACATCCCGAGAGCCTCCTTTTCCAACATCCCCTCCATTTTTTTGGGGGGTGACCTCGGTGTTATCCCGCTTTTTTTAAACGGGCTCTCGACCTCGCTTTTCTCCGGACTCTCTTGGCTGTCTCTCTTCCTTTTCAAGAGATCCTCCCCGTCACTTGCGCTTGACGCTCTCTCCCTTACCTTCTCGCTTCCTTCGTTGCCACCGTCCCGATTTCTCCCTCTCCCCGACGCACCGCTCGACACCGGGTGACGCGTTGTTGGCCGTCGTGGCTTGTGGAAAATTCGCTCCCCGTCGGTTTCACTACCAGCACTGCCAGTACTCTCGCTGCCCACCTCCCGCTCTACCGCCGGTAAATGGGATCTATCCATGCAGTACCTGCCGCAACCGACAGATGTCTCTGCAAAATGTTGGCGTCTTTCGCCGCCAAATTTTCCTTTTTTTCCCCCCTTTTTTTTCAATTCCTCAGTTCCTGCAGACACCCCTTTCTCTCCCTTAGCATCCCCTAACTTTTCGAGAACCACCCTTGAACCCTCGAAAGCCCAGGACTCCTGACCACGAACTCCCCCGATTACTTGCCAACCTAACCTCACTTTCCCTATCCAGCTAGATAACACCTGCCACCCACGCTGAAACTCACTTTTTATCTCCCCAATTCACCCCACACAACCCTACTCACCTCCTCGGCTTCCACCCTCACACTCCACTCACACCTTCCACACAAATTCCGTAAAATTCTCTCTCCACCTGTCACTAAACACGTTCTCACTTCCGCCACCAACATGCAAGTCGTGAGATGGTATATATATATATGTGTGTGTGTATGCATATTTATACCCTGGCAGACCGAACGAACGGAACGGATACGCTACAGCGTATTCTCATAGTATTCACATCGTATCCTCTCCTTATCATGCAAGCAAAACTCATTAAAAAAGAAAGATTAATATTTCACTTGTTGAAATTCGGATTCTACGTGAAATTTTGAGTTAAAAGGTCACAGAGTATTCGCAATAGTTTTTCTTGCAACATTAAACACTTTAAAAAAATATAATACTTATCGATAACTTGGGCTGAAGGCGACTTCATACGCATCGTCGACGGATAACGCCTATTAACTGTTACTGAACGACGATGCGTTTGAAGTCGCCTTCAGCGCACGTCATCGATAAGTATTATATTTTTTTAAAGTTTTTAATGTTGCAAGAAAAACTATTGCGATTACTCTGTGACTTTTTAACTCAAAATTTCACCTAGAATCCGAATTTCAACAAGTGAAATGTTAATCTTTCTTTTTTAATGAGTTTTTCTTGCATGATACGGAGAGGATTCGATGTGGATACTATAAGGATACGCTGTAGCGTATCCGCTCCGTTCGTTCGGTCCGCCAGGGTATATATATATTGTAACCCCCGAGTTACAAGGGGTTCCTGAATATAGGCAATAGAAGTTTCTCCCCGGTGATACTTTCTAAGTGAAGCATCCCACAGGAGAAACTCTAAAGCGCAAACTCGAGAACTCCCACGCAAACGATCTTACGTAAGCGTGGGAGGGCAGAGTAAATAAAAAGCGAGCCCCGGGCGAAAAACGCCACTCTATTTTTGATCTTTGCCTACCACAGCTAAAGATCATAGAGTCGAAATCTTTTAGTGGTGCGGACAGAAGGGGAAACCTTTCATTGCTGCACTACTGCCTGCCTTGAAATATTCGGTCTAACCGAGGATTTCAGGCATTTTTCGACTGCGTTCCTAGCTGTGCTATCCAAAGCGACATTCCAAGCGAATCTGAGCGATTGCCTTATCTGAGCCTCATTTGAGCCTGATTTGTGCCCCATTGGTGATCTTGTGCATTTTTGTGATTTGATTGTGCTTTATTTTTGTGTTTTCTTTATTTTCTCGTGCGAAAATTTATCTTAGTTAATCCTTGCATTCTCGAGAGCGAACCTGGTCACACCGGGGGACACTGTCCAAATTATCAGGGATTAACTGAGCGCGTTTATCCGTAATTCCTATTGAGGAACATCTTTCTTGATTTATACCTGCATCTTCGAGAGCGAACCTGTTTGTACCGGGGGAACCTGTCCATATTATCAGGTATCAATCAAGCGCGTCGTATAAATAATTCAAATTACACCCGCATTCTCGAGAGCGAACCTGGTTGTACCGGGGGACACTGTCCAAATTATCGGGTATCATTTGAACGCGTCGGTTTATACTCCTTTACAAGCATTTGCGATTTCGAGAGAGAACCTGGTTGTACCGGGGGACCCTGTCCATATTTCCAAATGCTAGTCTAGTTTGAGACTATTTAACATTTTCATATTTCTAAAACTTAGGGGCTAAAATCTTGGAAAGTATAAATTCATAAATTCAGAGATTCTCTCCGAAAAGCAAGCATCGTTCAGAGACGCTTGCTTTGTCACTTCCGCCCCAAGTTGAGAACAATAGAGGGCTACCTGAGGTGCGACATTCCTCAGTGGCGAAGGGACGCGAACGTGCCCGAGCGACTCCCTCGCTTCTCGAGGACCGAGAGGCCTGAGCGACAGGTTATAAAGCCTGGTGCGATATTCTGATGCTAAAGTGACTAAATTAAGGATAATCCCTGTTAATAATAAAATTATAATTATTAGAGGTATTATCTGAGATTTATTGTCTGAGGCTTGGCATCAAGAGGATCACATCTGTCTTTACCGAGCGAATCCTTGCTTTTAAGGAAAAGCAATCACCTGTTCTGGTCATTGACCCGTAAATTGTAGGCCAAAATAAAGTGCGATAGTTTATTTTGGAAAAACGGCAGTTATTCTTTCGGTAGAAAGAATAAACTGAAATCTTTTATATTTTACGTGTGCAATTTGTCTTCTTAGGATCGAGAATCGTTAGTCTCGTCATAAATACTCTCTCCAGTTTATAATTTCGTCTAATTGTTTTATATCCATTTTACTCTCTTTTTAACGTCACGACAACGTGATTTAAGGATTATTGTGTATAAAATCTCATTAGAATTTAGCTGTGACATAACCTTGTATGTAATTTCTTAAATATTGCCACGGAGCATTTTATTAAATTCACTACGTATTTTTAAAGAGCCCGTTGTGCTCTCTAGTCTAGCGATCTATTAGCTTATAATTGCCTCCAGTAGCAACTGCCCGAAGTGCAGCTTGCATAGAGTTTCTTTTTATAGATGTAATTTTCCAAAGCACCATTTCTAGCGAGAAATCCTTGCATTCACATCTGAATTGTTAGGGTTCGTAGTTTCTCATAAGATAGACTAGGGACTAGAAACCTGCTGTATAAATAGTTTAGTCAGGGATTAATGAATAAAAACAATTAATTTGAAAGGAAATAGAATTTTGTCTTTTCTCCAAAAGAAGCCCCTTTTCTTTACATCTTTAAGACTTAGAATTATGAATAATTAATTAGATTAACTATAAAAGTTAACCCGGCCTTAAGCCAGGGGTCGTAATTATTGTTGTGTGATTGAATTAACAATAATAATTGACCCGGCCAAAAGCCGCTGGTTGCAATATATGTATATCCACTTTGGAGAAACATTTTGTTGTTTAGATTTAAAATTTATAAATAAGCACCTAAAACTCGGCGTGATCACAAGGTTCTTTCACTTCTAACTTGCACTAAATCATACAGATAACAGACTGTTGATTGACACGATATACAGTGACGTCATCATGGGTGTCGCCGGTGTCGCAGCAACACCAAATCCGCTTTCATAAAGCTAGATTCACGGAGGAAATGGGAGAAAAGGAAAATCTGTGAACTGACTTTTATCTGATAAATAAAATATTGAAAATAATCTTTTTATAGATAAATATGAATATATAGTATTTAAAGTTGTTTATAAATATGATCAACAACTTTTAAAATTAAGGGGGAAGGTGTGATAGAGTGCAAAATTTGGGAACTAAAATTCTATCGCGCATGACCAAAGATGGCGGATTTAGCGGGAGAATTCAAATTAGTTTGCAGTTTAACGTAATATTATAAGGAAAGAAATAAGTTATATAAATGTTATATGATGGCAACAAAATAAGAAATTAGAACTATAAGCAACATCTCTCTCTGTATTGAAGGAAAAGAAATACAAAACTTAAGATTAAACGCAGCGTTAGGTCACCGCTATTTTTTAGACCAAAATATGAGTCGTAGTATTATTCTTAGTATCTTTTATGACGTTATGGCGCCAACGAGATGAATGTAAAACGCAATAACTAAGGACTTTGGACTATCACTGTTTATAAATGTCAATCATCGAATGACTCATTTTGCGACTTATATCTAGTAGGTGGAGCCATATGACCTACTTTCTAATTGGTGAAATGGACATAAAACTCTATGATGTCAGCAATTTGATTAGCTGGGGGCCTAGAGTAGGGGAATTACTCCGCATAATTGAAATAATTACCTTAAAATCTTCAGAATTCTTTTCGACCATTTAGAAATATTTTAAATGTTTTGAGATTTTTTTTAAATATTCTCTTTAAACTAATTTCTTTAAATGAATAATCGTTTCGAATTTTCCCATGAATCTTAGGAACAAATTTTGATTCTCTTAAAACCTTTCAAAATTCTTAAAACAATTCTAAATTTTTTTTATAAATCTTCAAAAATCTATATTTTGCCAAAAAATTTGTGAAATGTTTTCAAAGTTTTAATTATTTTTTATTCTTTTCAAACACTTAAAACCTTATAGGTTTTAAGTTTTCTTTTAAAATATGATTCAAATTTTTCTCATATTTTTTTTGAATTTGCACAATTAAAATAATTACCTTACAATCTTCAGAATTCTTTTTGGCAATATTAGGAATCTTTTAAAATGTTTTGAAATATTTTGAAATATTCTTTTTAAAGTAATTTCTTTAAATAAATAATCGTTTCAAATTTGCCCATGAATCTTAAGAACAAATTTTGATTCTCTCAAAACCTTTCAAAATTCTTGAAACGTTTTACAATTGTTTTCTAAATCTTCAACAGTCTACATTTTGTACTAGGTTTTAAAATGTTTTAAAAGTTAAAAAAAAATCTTTTAAAATGTTTCGAGTTTTTCTCACATTTTTTTTTAAATTTGCATAATTTAAATATATATATATATATATATATATATATATATATATCGCTAGAGTGATTGATCAGCAGCCTGGATCGCAGCAGTGTTGCGGAACGAACGTATTATTGAAATGAATAATACGGGAACTCTAGATCAATCTAAAAATCTACAATCCCTTCCCCATATTACTCCCTGCCTCACCGAGTGAATTAACTGAATTAACTTCCAAAGAAAAATAGTCGATTTTTCTTATTGGGTTCTAGTAATTCAGTTTGCATTTATGCGAACAAACAAGAAAAAGGGGAGTTTCTTGAAAATAGGGGAGTATGAAATCTGTATTTAGATGCTTTAATTCTAAAATGAAATCACTAATTTTAATTTTTTCAAGCATTTCAAAAAATTGTTATTCGCATTTATATTTCCCATTTTGTGATGTCACATTCGTCGTTAGTCCTCCTCCCTCCTCCTTCGTCACAAATCAGAAAACCTGTTAAGCCCCCCCCCCCCCCGTCGGTGTAAAATAGTTTTTGAGTGGCCCCTTACTTTTATTTAATAATAATTTTGTTTTATTTAACATGTTTACAATTTTGCAATAGGATGTAAGAGATAAGACGATTGTCTAAAAATATTTAATATAAAAATACATAATTTACATAATTTCCTATGTATATTTGAAAGAGATAATTCAACACGAAAGTTAATCAAGAATTACTCAAGCTTTCAAGGCGAACTCAAAGTGGATTCAGAAGCTGGCCTATTACATACGCTTCTTTGGAAAAAAAACATTTCAAGGTATTAATTCAAATATCTTTCTTACAGGTTGAATATCAACTGTCGAAGAGCCAAAGTCAATGCCAATCAGGAAAGGTGTTACCTCGTCAGTTGTAAAAAAATTCTTTAACGACGTTTTCGATTCCGTAAATGGAGAAAAGAACCAGCCCTTCAAAGAAAAAAATTATCTGCGGAAAGAAGCCAGTGACAGAAGCTTTCACTCTTTGTTTTGGAAGGAAGCTGCGACCTGCATGAAGCAAAATTTAAGGTTTATAAATCCAACGACGAAAAAATAGAAACCTGTACCATCACTACGAAACTGGATTTTCACATTAAAAGGTTTCTCACGTTTATGGAAAACTTTGAAGAAACTTGGATTTAAGGAATCCTCTCCGCGCCACGTTAATCAGGATCCCGTAGAAAAATTTTTCGGGATGATTAGAAGCCATAACAGGAGGAATATCAATCCAACGTGTATGCAGTTCGAAAGCTCCTTCAAAACTTTACTCATCAACAATCTGACGTCTGCGAAGACTGTAAAAGTGACTGTAAAAAATATTGTAAGGACGATCAAGCAGACGTTCTTTGTTCACTTCGCAACTTCGCCTCATTAGCTGAAAAGTGCGACAACTCCGAAGTTGGAGCTGGTAATAAAAGTACTGAAGATGAAAACGCGTATACTCTTTTCCCTGATGTCGAATCGAATCGCACTGGAAGCTGCATCGACAACTCACGGATTTTGATGAAACTAGTCAATATAATATGAAAAGCAAAAACTGTGACTGTATCTCAAGTCTGGAAAGTTTTAAAAACTTTGATTTATTTTTAAAAGAGGCTCACAGTAGTTTGGAGGGCAACATTTCTTTTTTCTGCTTCAAAAAAGACGTTGTCCAGAAATTAATAATTCCACTGCAACTAATCTTAGACTTCTCTTTTATCACCTGTGAGACTCACGTGGAAACCTTAATAGCACAATTAATAAGAATCATTGCCGTTGAGTACGTGATTTTTTGGTGCACGTTCATGAACAGGTTGTTAAAGGGAAAAGATTTAGGTGCGACTGCTCAAGCGTATTTGTCAAAGCAAGCTATAATGTAGTACAAGAAAAAGCTACAGATAAAGAACCGATGAACATGTGTTCATGAATTTTCAATGTTTTCATTTAAGAACTCTAACATTTCTGTAACGAATTTATACATTTAGTTTTTATTGTAAAGTTTTAGTTTTCAGTGTAAAAAGTAGTTTTATAAATACACCTATCAACTTTTTCAACTGATCAAATTATGTTCGTATCAATTATTCAACCTTTTCCCACTCATATTTTTACAATGTCTCGTAATTATATAAATGGATAAAAGGTACAGTTATTGATTCGTGACAAAAATGTATGGATAACAAATATTAATCATATTCAATTTCATTATAAAGAATTATTTATTTATGATGAAATTGTATATTATCAATACTTTTTACCTAAATTTCTTGCTGAATCAGTACCTGCTCCTTTTATTTCACATTTATTTAATTTAAATTTCCCGACATGCGTCGCCATATTGAATTTTAGTTCCGATTAGTGGTTTCATATTATAGAGGGCGCTCGAGTACTGCGCCATCCTTTAACGTTTAGTTTCCACCCATTGCCTGATTTTCATTACCTGCAGGTTTAAATCCTAAATTCAAAGGACAAGGTACTTTGCAAAATTCTTTTCTACATAAAAGAGATACTGGTATTTAAGATTTTCAAACCAGTTACCAAAAACAGTTTATTTCAAATTTTGAAATGCTTCAAATTTTTTTAATTTTGGTTGGAAATGTCGGGTGGAAGAACTTGAATTTCATATGATGACACTAAAAAGCGTATCAAAGGCTGGTACGATTGGACAAATCCTTCAAAAGTTAGTGTAGCTAAAACATTGATAATGTAAGTAATCGGAACTGGGGTTTCTGCACACACACACACACACACACACACACACACACACACACACACACA
>CAKNYM010047473.1:110970-128567 GCA_932195095.1 Andricus curvator | reverse complement strand
TTATTTCTTAAGCGACGCACGAAAGGTTTTTGATGCGGCGGATCGGCAGATCGGCAGATCGGTTAGGCTACTGCCTAACGAGTCGAGCGAACTGTCGATCCGCCGATCCGCCGCATCAAAAACCTTTCGTGCGTCGCTTAAGAAATAAAGTCCTAACTCGAAAACTAATAAGAAGTTTTGAGTGTTCTTGGTCTTAATTTAAAGCTGAGACCTCAGGCTTCATTTGAGCAAAGTTCCAAATTTTTCCTGTCACTTCCCTAAAGCATGCAGCGAGTTGAATTTGAGAAATGAAAATTCATCAAAATCTGAAATTACATCGATCTTTCTCACACGCTATCTCGACTTCTATTCAACAAAAATACAATTATTGCATTATTATTGCATTATCAGATAAATTTAATAACGTTGCTACCATTATTTATGGCGATTTTAATAGTAGGGTTGGATGTTTGGGTCAGGGTCCTCCTGAGATGTTTACTCACACTTATTTTTGCATTAATCGTGATAGTTATGATATTGTACACAGCAGGAGGGGGCTGAGACTGGTCAAAATGATGGAAGATAAGGAATTCTGTTTACTAAACGGCAGATCGCGGAGTGACAATCCAGCAAAATTCACATTCGTGAATGCAGGGGGGAAAAGCATAAATGATTTGGTTTGGTGCAATGCTGAGGCACTAAGTTTAATAAATGACCTGAAGGTGGATCACTCTGTACCTTTTTCTTATCATTTCCCTGTCGTGGTGTGCTCCTGTTGTCTTCCTGCTTCTGTTAGCCAGTCTGACATTTCGAAAGTAAACAAAAATAAGTCATTAACCTATCTCAAGTGAGACGATGGCAAGAAGGAAATCTTTTCGAGCGAATTCTATTCATCAAATAAGCTTAAAGTTATTGTTGACAAAATCGATATTTACAGTTTAAGCTCGAATCTTACGGAGGCAGTTGTTGATAGCGCGAGATTAGGTGACATGTATAAAGAGACGAAAAGATTTTGTGGCCAACCTAAGCGTGACAAAGCCTGGTTCGATAGTGACTGTCAACAAGCAAACATTTTTATTACTTAGTACATCAAAAACTGCTAGCAGGGCTAACTTTTCTGACGAGATAAAATTAAATTATATCAAAGCTAAAAAGTCGTACCAAGTTCTAATCAGTCGTAAAAATCGAGTGTTTAAAATAGTATTTTTGTGGACCTTGAGAAGGTTAATGACAGTAAGACTTTTTGGGAAACCGTGAATTTTAGAGGACAGAAAACCTAATCAAATACTCTCACCAGAAAAGATTGGGAAAATTATATCCGCTTTACACTCCCGCTGAGACGCCTGTCTCCATTCTTATTTACGGATGTTCTTCACCCGTTACTAGATAGCAGCATTACAGCAAACGAAATCATGTTGTCAATCAACAAAACAAAACATAATAAGGCCCCAGGGCGGATCAGATATAAAATAGTTTCTATAAAAATTTGCCTCCTAATTGGGTCCTGTATCTTGAGTCATTTTTTAACCAAATATTTGAAAATGAATATTTTCCAATTGATTGGACAAAATTTTTGACACATATGCTTCACAAAAAACATGATCCTTCTAATCTCAATAACTTTAGACCGGTAGTCCTTCTAAACTCTTTCTTAACCATTTTTACACAGATTCTACTATTCAGATTAGAAAAATGGGAGCCTTTCTGTCATATTATCACGGAAACGCAAGCGGGTTTTCGCCGGAATAGGGGTTGCATTGATAATATCTTCAATTTGTCCGCCATTTCACAGATATATCTACAAAAAAAGACAGTCACCTCTATGTCATAGTAGTCGATTTTTCAAGGGCGTTTCCTTCGGTCAATCATGCCCTCATCTGGACAAAACTTCATGATTTAGGCGTAAGCTCGAAAATAATTAGGATACTGACAAGTTTATATGAGAGAGCATCAACCCGCGTAAAAGTGGGAGATGAACTCTCAGATGAGTTACCGATCACGGAAGGGGTCCTGCAGGGTGATAATATTTAACCTCTGAACTTCTGACATTGAGACTTTCTTTAGGGGAGAAGGTCTAGTCGGCCTTAGAATTTTGGGTCATAAAGATATTATTGTTTTAATTTATGCAGACGATTAAATTATTCTAGCCGAATCCAAAATTGATGCAATAAAAAAACTCAATGCCCTGAAGGAATATTGTAACATAAAAAAATTAATGGTCAACAAAGACAAAACCAAGTATACTATTTTCAAAAAAGCTCGAATTGGCGAAATACTTCTTGGTTTGAAATATGGTGGTAATCAGCTGGAATTTGTTTCTTTTGATTATCTTGGTACGATTTTTTCTATATCAGGAATGTTCTGTTTGGCAGCTCATGCCGCAGCCAGCAGAGCCAACCTTGCCTCGGCAGCGGTCAAAAATATTTTAATCCGAACCAAATGTTCAAACTGGCCTTCTATTATCAAAATACAGGACTCGCTTATGAAGAGCACCTTATTATATGCGGCTGATATTGTCGGTCTGAACTATTTAGATGTCTACGAAAAAGCACAGGTTCGTTTTTTCAAGAATCTTTTCCACTTCCCGAGAAATACACCTGACTTTGTAGTCAGGTTAGAATTGGGCTTATCCTGTGTGTCAGGTCAAATTATAAAAATGGCATTGAACTGGGCTCCATGGGTCTTCGATATGGATGTCTCGCGTTACCCCAAACTCTATATACAAAAACTGGCTCAAACCGCACACAGTAAAAACTTCAAATACAAATGCCTGGGTCAGCTTATAAGATGCCTGGAAGGTGCGGGCATTAATCACAATTTAATTGAACTAAATGGTTACACCCTTAAAGGTCAAATTGTGGACATGGTTAACAGATATAATGAATACATGTTCTCTCAAGATTTGATAGAATTTGAAATTAGCAATTTCAGGGCCATTTATAAACAAATTTTTTTCAATGATCTACAACCTCAACAATATCTGTTGTCAAAAGCCCCGTTTCATTTTAAACGCATTTTTATCCAGCTTAGGACATCTTCCAAATTTATCATTAAGCTGACCGCAAAAGTTGATACTACTGTGATTGATCCACAACAAATATGTCAACTGTGTAATCTGAGTGAAAAGGAGGATATCCTACACATCCTTACAAAATGTCCAATTTACTCGTCCATTAGAGATCACAATTTGCGATTTTGAAAATTAGGGCATTCTCATTATTTGAATGATCACTGACGTCTGTAGAGGGGCCATCCATATACCACGTGGACAGTTTATGGGGGGGCGCCGGCGGCGTAGGCAAAAAAAAAACCCATGTCCACGAGGGAGACCGGGGGCGTCGGGCTAGAATCCACGTGGACACACATGAAAAACTAAGAATATTTTCACGACTTTTTGTTTGGACTTCAAACCTTGTTTAAGCTCACGTTCTCAAGTAAATCCGAATTTTCGGCTAATTCATCGCTCCTTTTGGCCTCCCTGCTTTTGAAGACCAATGATATCTATATTTTTATCAAATATGTCCACGTGGACAGAGAATGGGAGGGGGGTTGTTTGTCAAAATTCCACGGCTGTCCACGAGAGTGGGCGGGGAGGGGGGTCAAAAAGTGGTGAAAAATTGTCCACGTGGTATATGGATGGCCCCAGAGCGTGACTAGTAAAAATCGAATTTTTGTACATCCTTTAACTCCCAGTTATATTGTATGTATATATATATATATATATATATATATATATATATATATATATTTATTCAGTTGATATTGGCTCTTCCCTAACACAGAATTTTGTATTCTTAAAGGCAATAAACATACATACATACATACTTCCTTTCTTATATTGAGTCAATCAACCGCATTTGCTCCTTACTTTGCTGACATCCATATTTAACCTGATTCAACGTTGTAACGGCGGCCACAGCCGTTATTTAGGTGTTCTATTAGTGCACGCAGATCCCTTGTGTTGTACATCTTGGGAAAAATAATGCCTTTTTGTTGGTTCTACATGTCCGAACTCTAGTAAAGCATGATGAAAATTTTGTTTCAAGGTGCTGCAGTTTTTCTGGAATTTTTGCTGTTTACATCGACTTTATTAATGGCCGGATGTGGTTTTAGTGGATCCGTTACTTGATGTTCATTAACCCTAGCACCTATGCCTTCAGCTTCAATCAGGTCTTCGTTGTCCACATCTTCCAGAGAGAGTTCATCAATAGGAAGCTGCTGTTCCACTTCCATTTTGATGGCAACCATTTCAACTGCCGAAAGCAATCTGTTTACAGATATTGAGAGTTTTTGGTCTGCTAGATTCTGCTCATTTATTCTTATGGCTAGCTCTGGGTACTTCAGTTGGAAGAGAGGATAATTTTCTCTCCTAACACTTTGTCCACTTTTCTCAGCCAAAAAGTAAAGTCGCATAACATCTTTGTTCATATGGTATGTCCATTTTAGTTGCCTTCTTGGTTGCTGAAGTTCTGTGTCTGTCTCTGGTTGAATCAGGCCATCTACCTGTGGAGGATGTGGTGATATTGGATCGCGTCATGCGGCTTCCTCTAACTGATGTTCATTATTGACGTTTTTCCATGCCAAATCAACCTGTCTTTTAATCTCTAATGCTCGGTCTTCTGAGATAAGATTATTTCTAATGTTCTTCTCCTTAGCGGTAAGTTTTCGTACTGGAACTTCCTGTATGTGAGGATACTTCGCAGCAAACTTCGTTCTGAAGTTGTATTCTTTTTCGCTTTTAGTTTCAAACTTTGCACTTTTATAATAGAGACGCACTCATTCCTCTTTCATTGTGGTATCCCACTTGATGCTCTCCCACGGTATTTCTGGTAAGGTGGTTGGCTGCAAATTTCTAACGCTAGCCAAAGCATACTCAGCAGGCACAGTTGATGTTCTACTGTTTATCGTTTGTCGCAGATGTTCGTACTGGCCAGCTGTTTGATCAGTGAGATCTACTTTACCATCTCGCAGCTCACCATCGCCAACGTCCCGCATGCTGGGGCCCCCAGAGGTGGCTCCAGAGGCGCTTTGACGATCCTCAGGAAGCGACAAGAATTTCAAAATATTAAAAATACTCTCCATCATCATTTATGGGTTTTGGTGTTCCTTTTAGTCCCTCTCTTTTTCGTTCCCTGTCTGTCTGGCAGAAGAAACCCTGTCAATAGCAATGCTGCAGCCAATATAGTCGTCAATGTGATTATTATGCTGGCCCACCTTCCACCCACAGATACTCATGACCTGGTACCTCGCTACTAAACACGGTCGCCAAACGCGGCAAGTACTTACTAGATTCGCTGGCATCTGTCGTTGTTTGAACTCTATATTCTGCTTGCGCATTCGTCATAATTCACGAGTATACATACCGGAGAGCCCGTTTATAGGGATCCAACATTCATACTGGAGAGCCCATTTATAAGAACCCAAACATTTATCCTAAAGAGCCTTACAAGGATCCAACATTCATACTAGAGAGCCCAGTTATAAGGATCCATCTTTCTTACTAATGTTAATTCCAATACCAACGATTCAAAGTAATAATTTCATTTACATTAGACGGCGAGAGACAAACACAACTTTGCACGCACACGGACATACCCATACACAAAAATAAAAAGGTAAAAAATTAAAAAGTAAAAAATTAAAAAAGCGATTATCACAGTCATCTGCCGTGTACGCGGAATGGCCATAGAAGGCGATTTTAGTCGCTGTCATTGTTGACGCCCAGAACATTCCGGACGATGCGGCATGTGTTCGACAATACTGCCTGCTGAATTAGATGTAGCGAATTTCGAGCTCCCAAATCTTCCAAGATTTGTACGCACCTCGATGTACGTTCCCATACGGTCAGGAGCTCCTGCTTCAGCTCTGAATATTTCTGGAATTTCTGAGTGTATCGGAGCCTAATATTACTGATTAGGGGAACACTTAGGTATATTATTCTTACGTGTTGAGCACGTTTATCTAACCAGAGGACATCTGGACGATTAGGTCTGACTAGGTGGTTAGTCAGAATAGTCCTGTCTCAGTAAAGAAGATAGTGTTCGTTCTCTAGCACTTTAACTAGGCTATATTTGTAGTAAGGCTCAAATCTCTCTACCCTAGCGGACCGCGTGAAGAGAACGAATATGCTACAGCGTATCTTTATAGGATCCGCATAGTATGCTTTCCGTAACTTAAAAAAAACTCAATAAAAACAACAACATGAACATTTAACTTCTTGCAATTATGATTCTACGTTAAAATTTCCGTCAGAGGGTCACGGAGTAATTGCAATCGTTTTTTTTGCAGCGTTAAAAATGTAAAAAAAAAACAGAATCCTATCATTAACGTCTATTGACGGCGACTTCAAGCGCATCGGAGCGTATGTAAGTAGCACATGCTACTTCAGCGATTATCAATGCGCTTGAGGTAGCCTTCAGCAGACGTTAATGACAGGTATTGTACTATTAAAATTTTTTAATGCTGCAAAAAAAACCCATTGCTGTTATTCTGTGAGCTTCTTGTGGGAACTTTAACGTAGAATCATAATTGCAACAATTTAAATATTGATGTTGCTGTTTTTATTGAGTTTTCTTGCAACTTAGGGAAAGGATACTATGTGGAATATGGATACTATAAGGATACGCTGTAACGTACCCGTTCCGTTCAACCGATCCGCTAGGGTAGTAAGCCAGTGTTCAGGGTAATTTGATGGTGTATGATCCCAGCCATATCATTATGTCTGCGCGTGTATTCTTGCGAGGAAAACATCGTACAGCCATCAATGATGTGCTCGATGTTCTCATTGGGATCTCCACAAAGGAGCCGTGTGTCAATCACTGCCGCCATACTGAGGATGTGTATTTGGTAATTCCTCATCCTGATTATCCTATCCTGGATGACAATGACAAATCCTTACGTTTTCGGAAAGAGTGCTCCCCGCGTTAACCAGAGGTTTGATGCATCACTATCCACGCAAGGAAGATCTAACGTTTGGGTGAGTTGCTTGTGCAGCTGTTTACCTCGCCATGGAGCAGCTAGCTGTTCAGCGTTGAGATTTCCGATGTTCTGGAAATTAAAAGCTGCAAGTTTTTAAGGGGGTATATAGGTTAACTCTGAATATGTAGCCGTGGAGTGAGATGTTAGTCCTGTTTTGAAAATATTCGCGTAATTTCGTAACCAGAGAGTCACGCAATCGACGAACATCCATAATCCCTCTGCCCCCAAGCTTGCGTGGTAGAACTATTTTTTCTGCAGCTGTCCTCTCATGGTGCATTCGGTGCAGAGACGTGTTCACGCGGATGATTCTGTTAAGCTTCTCAAGGTCAATCATAGACCAGGTGACCAAACAAAAGGAGTATGTTAGGAGATGTATGGTATAGGTAATAATTGCCTTTGTGAAGTTCTTCGTACTGAGGCCGGACGCCAGAATCAGACTAAGGTGACCCGAAAAAGGAGTCTCAAACACCTTTTTAATTGCAGAGTGGAGGGGACCCCTCGCTTGCAATATGCCAAGGTATCTGTACGATTCTTCATCAGTCATCGCCTCAATCAGAGCGCGGTCGTCCAGTATCAGTGGAGTATTCACCTGTCCACGGGGCAAATGCAGCTTTCTGCATTTATCGAAGCCCAGAGACATCCTGATGTCATAGGTGAACTGCCGAAAGATGTTAAGTAGGCTGTTCAGTTTCGACTCTTAGCTTGCATAAACCTTTATGTCATCCATGTACACCATGTGTGCATAGCGTGATCCAGAAAATGAGTGACACGAGGGCAGATCTTATATGTCGTAAGGACCTCAAGTAAATAATCGTGGGGTATTGAGGGAAAGGCCTGTTGGTAGTCAATGTAGGCCATGTGTAAATTGCGTTGGTGGTGTTTTGCATGCAACTCAACCACACTGTCAATCGTGACTTGGTCCTTGCAACCACTGGAGCCTCAGTAGCAACCTTTTTGTTCTTCGGAGAGGACGTTGTTCTCCTCACAGTATTTATAGACGAAGTCAGAAATGATAGCCGTGAGACACTTATAGAGGGTCGAGAGGCAAGTGATTGGTCGGCAAGCACTGAGGCTACCAGCATCTACCTTTTTGGGGATCATATGCATTACTCCCTCCGTCATAAAAGAGGGCAACCGCGCAACTGTCCTTTTCTAGACGGAGCCACGTCATGTCCAGTTGACTTGACCTATGAGTACTCCAGATGCTCGACCAATATCTGGCCATTTCCTCGGCCCTAGGTGATTCACAATTATTTTGAGTCTTGATTTCGCCATCTGCAAGTCCACGATAGAAACATTTTTCGTCTGCCAATAAAGTCCTATTGTCATTTCTTCTCGCGGTCGCTCTCTTAAATCGTCGCAGTCGCGCTAACAAGATCATGAGTCTCTGTTTAAGATAGCCAATCACATCGTCCAGGTTCTTAGATGTTCTTGAACCGAACCACCAGAATCTCGGTATATGTACATAGAAAAATTTCTCGGGGTACCGGCTTAGGGATCTTACCCCGGAACTCCAACGTGAAGACCGAGCTCCTAACCCTCTGAGCCCTTATTATTATATGTTTAAACTTTATCTCGGATGATCCTGGTTTTTTCGTAATCAGTCAGGGACTACGTCAAGTGTCTGCAGAGTTAAAGAGTTGAAGGTGACATTAATCGCCTTCGGCTGCGACAGGTGTTTAATAAAACCCCTTTTTGAGCAGCTGCCAGTACCCTATGGACTCCTAGATGTTTCAGATGTTCAGTGCATGTTGCGTGCACATTGACATTAGCCGAAATTACAATAAGATGAATAGATGCATGTTTCACATTCCTGCATATTTTCTTAACTTTACTCCTGAGCTCGCTATACTTATGGAACTTGGTTGTATTAGTTGCGTGCAAGTTCCGCTTAAGTGGACACGCAATGTTGATCATATAAACTCTTCCATCTTTTTTCTCAGGAATCACAATATCCCAGTATGAGATGTAGTCTTTGTTATTCAGACGAGCGCCGGAATGTATCTATAGAATGGCATCAATTCTGTTAAGAGTTTTAGGTTTTGGGTATTTTTTTATGTATAATTCCCGTTACATCATTATATCTGGGCGTGTGCTTTCTCTGGTAAGGGGTACCTACGCACAACACGTGCACTGAATAATCATAATGAAAGTACGTATACTTAACGAAACATTATGAGCCATTACACGGCAATGCGACAAAAACCACCAATAATGTACTCGATGGACTCGTTGATTTCTCCACATAAGCGGCCGTGGATGGCTTTTTGTTTCAATTGCCCCTCTAATTTCTCCATGGTTTCTGTCCTGATGATCAATGCTTTCTATGAGGACAACTTCAGGGGCATGTAATCAAGGTCCGCTTTACAGATGGTATTATAAAGCGAAACATCTCGTTTATTGGTAAAATAGCCTCGCAACTGTATATTTGGTGATTTATACAGTTTCTTAAAACCTATACCGCCCGTATTGGCCTAGTTGAGAGAACTCATCAGAACCAATCTGAAGCTTCTAGTGTGGGCAGTCATTAGGCTTTTCTTACCTATTGTATGCTGAATATCCTTAGACTCAAGAATACCCAGATATTTATATGACTCATACTCAGCCATTGCCTCGATGTGATCGTGGTTCTCCTCCTCGTTCTCTAGCTCTGCGGTCCCATATATCCTCTGATTAAATGTATTTTTCTGCATTTGTCGAGTGCAAACTCCATGTGGATGCCATTGTAAAACCTGCTTTGTGACATGGATCACTTGTTTCAGTTTCTGGTTTGAACTAGCTTATAGCTTCAGGCCCTCCATGTACAAAAGATGGGTCAGTTGATGACCATTCTCGTTATCTTGTATTATAAACTCGTGAGACATGCTATTTAGTGTTTTTCTCAATAGGCTCAACTGTATACAGAACCATAATGCAGTGAAGAAGTCTCCTTAAAAGATACCCGTCATAATTTGTATTCATCTAGTTATGTTTGGTTTCCATGATCAGAACGCTTGCTTGTAGTCAATGTATGCCATGTGCAAGTTTCATTGAAGTTGTATAGCCTGCGTCATGGCCACAGCGTTAATGGTGACTAGATCCTTACTGCCCCATGAGTTTTTGCAACATCCTTTTTGTTTCTCTGTTAGGATGCTATTCTCGCCACAATGAGGGTAAATTTAATCTGCTATTACAGCTGTAAGGCACTTACAAATCGTTGAGAGACAGGCCATTGGTCGAAATTCAAATGGATTTTCAGCGTCTGTTTCTTCAGTTCACATATACATAGTATCTTTGAGCATAAAGTCTGGCAACAGATCTGGATGTTCGATGATCTCTTTAAAACACCTTGCCCTTGTCTGAGTCTGTGTTGTTATTGGGCTCCATAACAGGATTATTGCTTGCCCTTTGTTACTCTAGTTGGAACCGCGCAGCGCCTAAGTTGCGTCTGTTTATTTTTCCCCAAGAACTCGACCAATAGTCAGCCATGTCTTCCAATTGAGGGACTTTAGTGCCTTGCTGGTTATTTTTCTCTACGCTCAGTTCGTGATAGAACCTTCCTCTTCCTTACTTTGCATACATACATATCCAACCTGATTTTCCATAGTGGATCACGTTCCCTTTTTGGCGCAAAGACTACATGTGTAGGTCCAGTTCCACGGCTGAAGGCCCTGGAGATTGAGTGTAAATCGCAAATATAAGATTTAAGCTAAACGGTGAAGCCATTTTGTCTTATTTTTTGTATACATACTCTAAAGAGTATAAATACTCTCGGTAAAGGCTGCTTTTTTGAAAAAAATTATATTTTTCATGTAACAATTAAAAGAAATAAATTTTCGTCGACTTCATTCTGGGGCGAACACACCGTTTACGAAAACTAGGGGACCCTACCCAAAATGAGTGGGTGAATTCCCCAAATTTCGGGTGGGTGTAGGTGGTTGGGGGTGGATAATATCATGAAATGGAGACTTCAAGTAAAATCAAACTGTAAACATTATAATATCTTATAATCAATTCTCCCCCGAATTCACGCATGCAATATTTACGCCAATAATCATTTATAGCACGTGTATTTGTTGAAATAAATAGGAAATGCTGATAATTTTTGCTACCAAACAGCCTTCTTTTAGCTAATTTGACTGTATTCTATGTACACCTGTACGTGATTTTGTCCAAAACAATACGTAAATGTCAATCATTTTGCGACTGAGTTTTTACTTCACAATGTCACTTTTAGGCAAATACTGCATTTCTTACCAGCAGTTTATCATTACATTCGGAAATGTTCCATTCACGCATAACGAAGAAAATGGTATACAATTGCAAAACATTACAATTACTAGAGCGTCTTCAAAGAAGGCGGGAGTTTGCGCCCCTCATTTCTTGAGTTAACACAGATCTTTTTAATTGATACAGTCGCCACTAACACTTTCGTATGCACTAATAGGTTCCCGCCGAGTTAACTTTTGTTCAAAAGGTCAAAAAAGTCCTCTGATTATGAATATCTTGGTTTGGTTTTCGAAATCTTTGTCAGTTTTCTGTACACAATTTTTTTTAAACAATTTAATTATTTATTAACGACACAAGTTTATAATAGCACTTTCAGCTCGCTAAGCAAAAATAAAACATTTTTGCCTCGAGCACTTTTTTCGTAGGATAAACCGTTTGCAATCAATATGATAATTATAATAATTGATAATTCCTATATTTTGTTAAAAATTCGATTTTTTGTTTGAAAATTAAAATATATTCAGTTGAAAAATCATGTATTTTGTTAAAAATTCCTCTTTTATGGGTGCAAAGTTAATCTTCTCGGTTGCAAATACAACCACTTGGTTGCATGTTGAACTACGTTGTGAAACATTAATTTTTTGACTGAAGATGCATAATTTCTGTTTGCAATTCATCTCTTTGCTAGAAAATTCAACTATTTTCTGAAAAATTAATGATTTTCAGTTGAAACTTAAATTATCCTATATTAAAAAGGTGGTACATGCTGTTGATAGCTCTAGCGTAACGAGCTCTACTGCGCGTGTATTTCAACGCAGTCGTGAATGGCTATACTTGAAACTCTACTGCGCATGTGTCAGTTCTGCTTTCAATGCAGTCGTGAATGGTCCTATAGAAAATTCGTCTTCCCTATATTAAAAAGCAGCTTGAGTAACGATAAGGCGATCTGTGTTTATTTGAACTCGAGATGTTTGTTTTCATAAGAAACTTAGTGAAAGTATATGCATGTATACTTCGCTATACATACGATTCCTTTGACACATTTTTTTGAAAGAAGGCTTTTCATTAACATTTTTAACATTTTATTCGTATTTTGAATAATTTATTTTCGATTTAACGTTTTAGTCACAGTTCATTAGCGGTGTTATTTTGAATACCGTTTTTTTTTTATTAAAGCTTTTGAAATTTCGGAAAGATTTGTTTGTTTGTATTTCTTATAATAAATTTTTTTAATTTTTATGTAAAAACCAACTTTGCATTTTTGTTTAACTTTTCAGATGTACCATTTTTTTAAATTTTCAGATTTATCAAAAAAGGTTTTATATCTGTGCTGAAACTATCTGTAAAGAATTTCCAGTCGGTAAGAATGATTTAAAAAATTGTTTATTACGCTATGAACAAATTATTGAACAAAAGTTCTTTTCGGGATTGAGAAATTTCAGCTCATTGAAATCCAGAGCTTTGGTATAGAATGTGAAAGAAATAAAAGTTTTATTACTGTTCCTTGAAAAAAGATGCTATTTGGCAATTTTTAAAAAAAATTTAAAAATTTGACTATATATCAACGAACAGTCTTAATTTTTTTTAACGGAATCAACTAAGAATGCTTTTCCGCTGACTGTTTGATATGATACTTAGCAAATTTTGAAGCAATATTAATTATTTAAACAAATTTTTATAACCAAATTCAGAGTTTATCTATTTTTCACCGAATAGTCTCAATACAAAAAATGAACTAAGAATGCTTTTCCGGTGACTGTTTAATATGATACTTTGCAAATTCACAAGAATTATTAATTATTTTAAAAAATTTTATAAACAAATTCAGAGTTTGTCTATTTTTCAACGAATAGGCTCGATTAAAAAAAATTAACTAAGAATATCTTTACAATAATTACTAATTATTTAAACAATTTTTGAAAAAATTCAGAATTGGTCTATTTTTCAAAGAATTGGCTCAATTAAGAAAAAAAAATAACCAAGAATATCTTTGCGATGACTCTTGTCTATGGTGCTTTACAAATTCCCAAAAAAATATTAATTATTTGAACAATGTTTATAAACAAATTCAGAGTTTGCTATTTTCAAACGAATAGGCTCAATTTTTTTACAGAACTAACTAAGAATGCTTTTTCGGTGACTATTTCATATTATACTTTGCAAATGTACAAGAATTAATAATTATTTAAACAATTTTCATGAAAAAATTAAGAGCTTGGCCATTTTTCAACGATGAGGCTCAATTTGTTTACGGAAGCAACTTAGAATGTCTTTCCGATGACTCTTTTCTATGCTGCTTTGTAAATTTACAATAATTATCATTCATTTAAACAATTTAAATAAACAAATTCAGAGTTTGGCTATTTTTTGGGTTACATAAAAACATACATGCAGCTATAACCTTTTTAATAATAAGTACGACTTTTCTATGTCAACCATGATATTAAAATCAAAACCATTTGAACATTTTAAACAAATTCATTTTCACAAGAAAATATATGCACTATATATTCAATAAGAATTAAAAAATCAATACAAAATTTAATAATGGTAAAAACTTTTCTTTTCATTAATTTCAGTCTCTTTTCTTTTTATTAATTGCTTCCAGTACTTCAATAATCTCTTTAATAGAATGATATTGTTCTTTTTCAAGATTTTCTGAAATAATTTTTCCCCTGCAATATATTTTTCCGTAATTTTTACTGTGATTTAATCTTAAAACATTTTAATGAATTCACCCTGTGCTCTTTTTTTCAATCTTTTCAAAATTTAGATAGCTTTAAAGCAAATTAAAAAAAAAGTTTACAATTTCAACTGCAAGTTGTTTTTTTTTATTATAATTATAAATAATGGAAAATTATGAATATTTAGAAATTCATTTTATTTTTATTTTAGTTACATTTTCGACGTCTATGACTTCTTTCAAATTTAAATTATTTTTGAAATCTTAAACAATTGAAAATATGATTTCATGTTGGGCTAATTATTTTTGAAGAAAAAATCACATTTTTAATTAATATTTCGGTTCATTTCTTAATATTCCTTTTTAAGATTATATAGCCTCATATTTTTCGAAAATATATATATTTTTTATTAAAATAATGAACAATACAAATTATGAACATTTAGAAATTTATTTTATTTCCATTTACATTTTCAAAGACAATTACATCCTTCTAATTTTAACTAACAATAAAAAATTATGAACGTTTAGAATTTTTTTTTTATTTAACTTTCAATTACATTTGCAAAGAATATAACGTCCTTCTAAATGTAACTATTATTACAATCTTAATCAATTGAAACTTTGAATTCATCCTGTGCTATTTTTTTAGAAAACATTAAAATTTGAATTATTTTTGGAATTTAAAGAAGTTTAGAAAATTTAAAAAATGTGTTTATCTTTGGCTCATTTATCTTTAAAGAAAACGGAGTCAACTAAGAATATCTTGTCGATTACTTTTTTCTATGCTTGGTAAATTCCCAAGAATTATTAATTATTTCAACAATTTTTATAAACAAACTCAGAGTTGAACTATTTTTAACTTTTCGATTAATTTTCCTATGATATTTTGCAAATTTAATAATTATTAATTATTTAAACAATTTTCATAAACAAATTCAGAGCTTGGCCATTTTTCTACGAATAGACTTTTGGCTATTTTTCATCGAATAGGCTAATTTTTTTTACAGAAGTAACTAGGAATATCCTTCCGATGAATTTTTTGTATGATGCTTTGCAAATTTCCGTAAATTATTAATTATTTTAACAATTTTCCTAAATAAATTAAAAGCTCGGCCTTTTTTTCAACGAATAGGATCAATTAGTTTAGGGTACCAAGAAAGAATGTATATGCAATAACTCTTTTCTACGATACGTTGTGAATATACAATAATTATTAATTATTTTAACAATTTTCATAAACATATTCAGAGTTTGGCTATTTTTTACGGAATAGGCAAAATTTGTTTACGGAATCAACTGAGAATGTATTTCTGATCAATCTTTTCTATGTTGCTTTGTCAATTCACAATAATTATTAATAAATTAAACAATTTGCATAAACAAATTCAGAGTTTGGCTATTTTTCAACGAATACGCTCAATTTTTACATAATTAAGTAAGAATATCTTTCAGAATACTTTTTTCTATGATGCTAAGAAAATTCTTTCTGATGACTCTTTTCTATGTTGCTTATGTAAATACAAGAATGATTAATTTGAACAATTTCCATAAACGAATTCAGAGTTTGTCTATTTTTAAACGAATAAGCTCAATTTGTTTACGGAATCAACTAAGAATGTCTTTCCGATGACTCTTTTCTATGTTGCTTTGTTAATTTACAAGAATTACTAATAATTTCAATCTGCTCAATTTTTTTACAGAATTAACTCAGAATATCTTTCCAATTACTTTTTTGTATGATGCTTTGCAAATTTCCACGAATCAGTAGGCCCGGTCGGTCCTCGACGCCAAATAAGAAGGCGAACCGGCTGGGTGTGTAACTACTGAAAATATCGCGTTCCCTATAGGTTACAAACAGAGAAAGCTTTTACGAATTATGACTCTTGATTTTTACACCATAATTTCTAATAGTGTACTAAACATAATAATTTTTGCAAACGGGTAATGAAAGATAAATGATTAAGGTTTCCGTTGATATGAATATGTTAATGACTTATGTAACTTATATGGTTGTATTGTTGTTATGAAAGTTCGTGCGAGTTGCCGAAAAAACTTGCCAGTTCAAGATTCAGGTTTTCCTCCAACCCAAGCTTTAGGAAGAGCTGTGGTGACTACTCTGTGCCTTACTCAGAGCATTTTAGAAAGGGAGGTGGGGATACGATATGCTATGGGCAACCAAGGTTCTTCATAACTTTGATCCCGTTTATTGTGTTTGTGCGTTCATGTGAATGCTTCTATCTTGCTTTATCAGTTACGCTTTATGCGAAGCCTTCAATACAGTAACCGTAGACTTTTCTTTATCTTCCACTCGTTTGCTTCTAGATGTGGTTACCGCATTCATAGTGTAATTTTATTTTTAAATTATTTTTAAATTATTGATTAAAATGAAACGTATATTATTTCACATTTAATTTCAATCAATGAAAACTATAAGTAAACTGATACTTAATTAAAATTATTTTTTGTGTATTTTAATAATAGTTTAAATGCATCCCGTATTGGATAATAAGTATTTTAATAAATGATAGAATCATGATAATAGTAACCTAAAGTATAATTCAGTAACACTGCGAATCTTTTAACTATTAAGTAATCGAGAATAATTTTTAAAATTTGTTAATATTTTTAAGTAATGCGATTATTCACATTATATTTTCACTTGAAAGGTCTCCCCTACTAGGAATATAATATGTCATTTTTATTCTAAATGTGAAACAATAATAAAAAAATTGAAATATAACCTCTATTGGATAATAATTAGTTATAATCGATAATAGAATTGAAATATGGAATTTCAAGTTTCATTCTCTAATGCTGTACAATGTTAATTATAAAATTGAATTTTCTACAAAAAAATACGAAATTTTAACAAAGAACATGAATTTTGTAATAAAAATGATAAATTTTTAAAACCAAACATCAAATTGTTGAATTATTCTTTAAAAATAATTAATTTTTAACCAAAAGAGAAACGAATTTTCAAAAATATATTTGAACTTTAAACAAAGTAAAGTAATTTTCCACAAAGTACTTCAAATTTCGATTAAATAGTTGCATTCTATGTTAGGTACATCAATTTCAGATAAAAAAATCTGCCCGCTTCGCGGGCACATTCTCATCGCGCGCTGCGCGCGCGGCTCGCTTCGCTCGCAAGTTTCAGCGCGCCTAGGGCGCGCACCTGTTGGATCTCGCGCTTCGCGCTCGATAAGGTATTCATCTCGCGCTTCGCGCTCGATAATGCATTCACCTCGCGCTGCGCGCTCGGACACATTTGTCGTCTAGGTTTTCACAATTCGTGTGCTCGCTATTGCGCGCTTCGCAGGCTAATACTCTCTTAGTAAGCTTCATCGTTATGACCTGCTTTTGGTTTAATTATGTCAGTTTTACATAAAAATAAGAACTAATTTACTTAAGGTTCTATCGACCTTAAGGAACACATTCTCATCACGACACTCGCGCTTCGCGCTCGATATTATGGTATGATCATCATGTGAACCTCACGCTTCACGCTCGTTTCTGTTCATCGTATAATAGAAACCCAAAAGTTTGAGCGCGCTTGCTGCGCGCAATTTGGTCGTCGCGCTTCGCAACGACCATATGTTCAATGTTCTTCAGATAAAAATGAATAAAGTTGTATTTGATTTAAAATGAAGAAGGTAATTCCTTTACTTCAGCGTATATTTCCGTATCTTTATAAAAAATCCTACAATCAGAAAGATTTTTTTCCAACTATCTGAAAAGGGGA
>CAKNYM010047473.1:86067-99051 GCA_932195095.1 Andricus curvator | reverse complement strand
GTGTGTGTGTGTGTGTGTGTGTGTGTGTGTGTGTGTGTGTGTGTGTGAAATCATAAAAATCTTACAATAGAATGTTGTGCGATCACTAAAATTCGCCAAATACTATTAGTGAATAAAACATTTTTTTCAATCATAGAGTTTAATATTTTAATTACTCGTGTCCTGGAAGTAAAATGTCTTCAATAATAATAATAATAATAATATCAATTACAAAATTTGTAATTACGAACATTTCTTGAAAATTCACATTTGGCGGGCCTGTCTTCATATCCCCTGCAGAGTGCCTCTTAGACCTTGACAACAGCGCCATCTAACACGCGAACCATTGGGTATCTAGAATTTATTGGAGGAATGTAAATGAAAAAGTGCAGCGAATATCAATTCATTGTAATCAAGAATGTTTTATTGTGCTTAAAAATTAATTATTGTAACGTTTCTTCTTAATATTGAATTCAAATTCAAATTTCTTCCCAATAGTTCAAAAATAAAAATATTGAAATTCAAACAATGTAATAATGTAATGTAATAAGCATTGACAAATGTTCTTATTACAATTGAAAAATAACGTAAAGGACATTGCACATTCTTCTTCTCATTAAAATAAAAATTAATACTAATGATGGGTCATGTATAATCACAAGAAGCAATATCTATTGAGTATGGACATGACCTTGATATTTACCGGATATGACAGACAGCGCCCGCGGCGGCCAAAGCCGAAAATTTTTTAGGGATAGAAATTTGAAATTTACATAAGATAGCACGTATGCATTGTTTTTAAATATAATAAATGCATAAATGATTGCTTTAAAACGTATATAACGTTTTTCCAAACGAAGCAAAATAATAGAGGGAACTTTCTCGCAAAAAGATTTCGTGAAAAAATGGTCTTTTCATTCCAGTTGAACCCGTTCTAGTTTCGTTGTTGGTTATGAACATAACCTTAAAAATTACCGGCCGAATGTCAACAAGTCGATTGATGATGAATATTTTAATTAAAACAGGATTTCAATCTATAAGTCATTCTCTCGATTTTCACCCTGAAACACTCAATAAGGGAAAAAGTTTAGCAGTAATTCATATGGTGAGAGTGCAGGAGTTGAAAGTGAATGGAATAAGCAAAATTCAGTGCAGCGTTATCACAAACGTCTGTTAGTTCTCCCCCATACGACGTTAAATTACAGGTGTTTATTAAATAAAAAATATATTGTAACATAAAGAGAAGTATTAGGGAAATCTATAATTATAATTATAAATTGCCTAACACCACACAACAATGCAAATTGCCTTTCCTATATATTTTTGACTGCGTTCTGTCTTCTGTCGCTTCTGCCATAATCAACAAACATAAGCAAAAAGTTTTTTCACATGACATAACGAATTGCTAAAAAAAACTTCACTTGAAACTCAAGACAACTAATAAAAAACTCAATTT
The DNA here is from genome assembly GCA_932195095.1 of Andricus curvator. Classification (NCBI taxonomy): domain Eukaryota; kingdom Metazoa; phylum Arthropoda; class Insecta; order Hymenoptera; family Cynipidae; genus Andricus; species Andricus curvator. The sequence continues at coordinate 97,616 of CAKNYM010047473.1, read as the reverse complement.
AATTTAAATTAAAATAAAATATACTCCATAAATATTTTGGGATAATTAAACTTTCTAACCTTAAAATCTGACAACTAGCATTACTTTTACAAAAATAATAGATCGTATAAATATGCGAATATATATAATATTACTTATCCAATTAACACAATAATTAGTCTTGATACCTTTTTCGAAAAACAAGATTACTGACATATTTTATGTGATATTTGTAATCCGATAGGAGGTCTGTCATAGACAGAGAAATTCAAAAATCAACTCCGATCAAACCGTTTAATAAACTAGAGCAAAAGTTTTTTTCCCTAAATCGAGATTTTATCAGTTTTCCTACAGACACTCTCGTTCTCCGATAGTTAAACTCTTATTTTCAGTAAAAATTTATTTATTTTCAATCGCATGTAAACAAGTGGAATTCATCCCTAAAAAATCGCCGCTTTTAGGCAACAGATGGCGCCAGGCTGTTTCCGCGGCCGTACTCAATAGGAAAGTTATCTATGAAGCTTTACTACATACAAAACATTAATCCATTTTCAAATCGTAAAGGGCTAGTATTTATTTCCGAAAATTAAATCATACTAGCCCCAGCGCTAAACTTGATCGATTAGTTTCAGAAATTCATTCAAAGTCCATTATAAAGACAGGCCCGCCAAATGTGCATTTTCAAGAAATGTTCGTAATTACAAATTCTGTAATTCATATAATTATTATTGAAGCTATTTTACTTCCGGGACGCGAATAATTGAAATATTAAAATCTATGAATGACAAAAATGTTTTATTCATTAATAGTATTTGGCGAATTTTAGTGATCTCACAGCATTTGGTTTTTAAATGTTTATGATATCATACACACACACACACAATTGATCAATTACTTAAACAATTTTCATAAACAAATTAAGAGGTTGTCTATTTTTCAAGGAATAGGCACAATTTATTTGCGGAGTAAACTAGGAATGTCTTTGCGATGACTCCTTTCTATGCTGCTTTGTAAATTTACATGAATTATTAATTATTAAAACAATTTTCATAAATAAATGCACAGTTTGGCTATTTTTTACCTGACATAAAAACATACATGCAGCTACAAGATTTTTAATGATAAGTACAACAAATTCATTTTTATAAGAAAATAAATTCACTATATATTTAATAAGAATTAAAAAAGCAGACCAATTTTATAATGATAAAAAATTTCCTTTTCATTAATTTCAGTGTTTTTTCTTTTTGTTAATTTCTTCAAGTAATTTAATAATCACTTCAATTGAATGATATTTTGCTTTTTCAAGATTTTCTGGAATACATTTTCTCTTGCAATATATTTTTCCCTATATTTTACTGTGATTTAGCACTCAATCGAACATATAACTGGTATTATTATTGCTTATTGTACTATGCCTTTTTATTTTTCAAACCACGGTGAAACAGAGGTATATACACGGGTAATCCTCATTTCTAAAGCATCATTAAAGTCCTTTATTATGAGTACATATGCCGCCAGATGACTCCACTTCAAGGGTATGGGCCTGTGAAAATTGTTCTTTTACTACGGTGGCATTAAAATCAATATATGAATTTAAATGCAACCAATAATAAACCACGGCTGCATGCGACTTTATTAGAAGTACTCGCATTTGCCTAGACATTTGGCCAGATGAGAGGAAAACTGTAGAAAACCACCTCCCGCGTTCAAACGGCTATTCAGCAGTCGAGTTTGAAAGCAGACATTTAAACGTACCCATCAAATGCATACAGTCATTCTCGGCGTCAAACCTGCCGCAACCCGATCGTACGTCGCAGATGATCACCCATCCGAGTGCTATGCACGCTCGAAATGGCTTGACATCTGGACTCTTCTCGAGTCGAGATCATTTACTATGTATTTATATGAAAATTTGTACGCGCTGACATGTTGGAGGTTTTTTCCAGAGTTGTATAAAAATTGTTTAGAGTTGCACAATTATTTATTCTGCATCATGAGAGGGTACCCATGCGAAACCGTGTACAAATAACAGTTATTAAACTTAATTTCCAAAGAAAATAATTGCATGTAAATTAATTAAACGTGCGCGGAGCGCGCGTATGAGATTCTAGTTTCGTTGAAAATTCATATTTTTCCGTATAAGATAATTCTTATTCTTTAAAAATTAATATTTTGTATTGAAACTTTCACTGGTTTGTCAAAATTTAATCTACTTTCTTTAAAAAAGTGAACCATTTTTTTTTAAGTATTCTTTTTGGCTGACAAGTCAACTGTTTCGTTGATAATAAATTCATCTCTATTGCTTAAAAATATTCTTTCATCATCAGCTACGGGCATCAATGTGTCCATATTTCTTTTAGAAACATAGTAAATTGTCATGAAAATCATTTATATATGATAGAAATTTTCAAATCAAATGTGTACGAGAAATTTTTAAAAAGTCTGCGGGAAATGTACGTGAAACTTTCGGGAATTTTATCCTAGGTCTCTATTGAACACCCTAGTCTTAGATGCGCAATGAAAAATTTGTGATAGTCCCGCGTGAAATCCACCTAAAACTATAGGTGTTTTATTATTTGTTTATTTTGAGTTCGAATCTGTTAAGAATTTTCTCATGATGCCCAGAATAATGGAATTTTAGAGTGAAATTGATTTATAATGTTTTTTTTTTCAATTTTTAGAGTGGATTGTTAATAACAGTAATCAGAGCTTTATCAGCCAGTGAAACAAATGAACAAAGGGAAGTTGAAAAGGCTAAACTTGAGAAAGAATATAAAAGAAGTGACCAGCGTTTGGATGAATTAGTTTCATTAAATGACCAAGATCTCACTGAGGTTATGAAGGTGAGTCTAATCTAGATATAGTAGTTCTTAAATCAAGTTTCTGTTGTCTTAAAGAATACCATAAAAAATTACCTTATCCTTTAAACTATTCAAGTAATTAAGTTATGTAAATAAAATTTTAATATAAGGTCTTTGAAATAGATTTTTAGTGCCCTATCCGAAAGAGTAACACTTGCAAGAGAGAATATTCATGCAGTGAAAGAGAATCTAAATGCTTGCAAACAGTTGCTTGGTTGTAGAAGAGACGAATTAATGAAATTGTGGTTAGAGGGTGTCGAGCACAAGCACGTATTGCAACTTTTAAACGATATGTAAGCAAATTAAATTTGGTAATTAAAAATTTATTGACTTCAACTACCACTCTTCTGTAATGTCGGTATTTTTATAGCGATGAATTGAGGGAAGTTCCTTCTCGATTGAATAATTATTTAGAAAAGAAGCTTTATTTGCATGCAACACAGCTTCTTGTTTCTTCTTTGTGTATGGGAGAAGGTGCCTTAGAAGGCGTTGAAGCTCTTAGAGAAGTGAGAACTGAGTTGGAAACTAAAAAGCATCAGTTAAATTCAACGTTATTAGAGGAGTTGAGTAAACAGTTGTATGTCGAATCTGCTCGAGAAACACAGCTGCAGAGACAAGGTTCTAATAGAGATTTCCAAAGAGGAAATGAAACGAGGAGCTCGAGAGGGAATAAAATTAAGAGGACACTCTTTGATGTAATGCCTGTTTTACCTGGAGGGCAAAATGTGAGGTAGGTAACTATTTGACTGTTGAACCAGGAAACAGCATCAAATTTCTTCAGACCGAGAAATTGTAGTGAATCTATTTTCTGATCCGGAACTTTGTTAATGCTTAGTTTTAGTAAAACGCTTTTTCAGTCTCTTTAAATTTGACTTGAAATGTTTCTTATTTGGAGATTGTTTAAATTTGAAATCTTCGAATTTGTACAATATTAAACATTTGTGTTCGAAATTGTTCAAGTTTAGAATTGTTCCCCAATAGATTCATTAATTTGAAGATTCTTTCTTGAATAAGTTTAATTTATAAATTGTTTAGTTTTGAAGGTTGGACCACCCTGGATTAGTACAGGGTTGCCATGTCAGTGAATTTTGAAAATGGGTCAGGGATTTTTTTTTAAATCTGAGTTAATTTTATCTTTGCTGAAGAATTTCTGTATCTCGGTTTTATTTTTCATTCAATGTCATTTAATTAATTTTTCAATTAATGTTGATTATATAAAACTTTATTTGATTTGTCTTGGCGAAATTTTTACCAGGATGTCACTCATTTTTGAAGAAAAAATAATTATAAAATTAATCCTTATAAAATATTAAAATTTTCAAATAGATTTCTTTAATGAAAGCTTGTAATTTTAATTTTTTATATAGTTCAAAATATAATTATAAATAATATCAGTGATTAGTCTGAACTAAGTAACGTAATTATTAAGGGAACGTACTTGAATTACGTAACAGCTCAAGGGGTGAATTTTGAAAATGGGTCAGGGAATTTTTTTTTTTTTAATCTGAGTTAATTTTATCTTTGCTGAAGAATTTGTGTATCTCGGTTTTATTTTTCATTTTATTTATGTGTTTTATGTTTTGTAAAAGTTCTTTTTGGGTTTAGAGTTTGCTGTAGGTATGTCGAAAAATCAGGGATTGTTGAAAAAAGGTCAGGGAAAAGTCAGGGAAATTAAAAATGGAAAGTCTGTGGCAACCCTGAGTCATCACTGAATTTTAGTATGCATATCTATTTCAATGTTCACATTAGTGCACTTGAGTTCACTTGAGTGATCTTGAATTCTGTTAAGTTTACTTCAACTAACTGTTAAATAATTAACTTTAAATTATTTCAGACGCGCAAGTAATGCTAATTTAGAAGACTTGAGTAATATAGTGGAAGATGAAGATGCTTGCAACCCCGAAGAGAATTCAGAGTATTTCCTTGCAATTATAATACAGTGCCTTGCAGTTTTAAATAAGATACCAGAAGCAGTAGAGGTCCGATTATTTTAACTTAAAATTATATTCAAATTTTCACATTATTATTTATTCGTAATTTGACCTGTCAGGTAATACAATCACAGATGCAAACAGAGTTGATAAATGTAGTGACCCGAGCTACTAAAAATGTAAGAGAATCCGTTCGAAATAAACAAATAATGAAGAATAATCTGCAAATAAAAATTGGGGATAGGTCTATATGTGAACTCTTATCCGAGGGCCAATCTTTGCTTCTTGAATTGTTGCAAACGGTCTTTGATCAATTTAGATTGGTAGTGTCTGCTCATTCAATGGCATTACGAAGTTTCTCTCATGTCAATAAAAAATATAATTTAGATGTTCGCCTATACGAAATGGCGGATGTGTGGAGGAATATCCAAGAAGTGGCAAGTAAACTCACTGTGTTGCAAAGAAAAACATGAATGTCGAAAATTATATTATGCATTGTTTAAGCACTGTTTAATTTTAATTTTAATTTTTAGTTTCAGATACTATTGACTGAATATCTTGATATACAAAATATGGTAGAAGATCCTCTTCAAGCTCCAAGTACTCTTAGCGAACAAACTATAGATATTAACGGATTTTTCGCAAGGCGAAAACCTCAAAGGCAGAAGTCTGGCTCATTGTTTAAATTTGAATCATCGACTTATCCTGCAGCTATGAACAGCTACCTTAAAGAACATAAATATAGTAGTTTGGCATTAGTAGTAAGTTTCTTCTCCTCTTTTGTATTTTGAATATAATAATTTGTAATCAATATTTATATTTATCTCTTGTATGTTCTTTTAGGAAAATGGACAGTCTCCAGCTGATAAGAAACTCGTTTGTGAACCGGATCCTAAAAATATTACTTTAATATTTCGGCCGATGATGCTTTTTATAGAGGAAATCGAACAGGCTTTGGGAAACAATTCAGGGTGTGTTATTCTCTATCTTCTTAAGAACAATAGATTTCTTTTTTTTTTAATTACAGTTATAAAACTGCGAAAATTAGTAAAAGTAATTTTTTTTATGTTCTTATTCTTATAATTTGTATTTCATTCTTTCAGACAACAGTGTTCGCTAAACATTTTTATTGGTGATTACGTAAAGGAGATGTACCTAGCGAGGCATCATATTCATGTGGCAACAGCAATTGATACAGCTACCAGGAGCCCTGATGCTTGGTCTGCTGTGACTGCACCAGAATGTATGCGAAGTCTTGGTCTGACTAGACCTTTGTTGCAGGTGGGCACTATAAAAAAAAGCTTTTATTTAAGGGCAAATAGTAGAGGTGTGCGAAATTGGTGCGAGTCGTGTCAGGTTTGCGGGTTGACTCGCAACTGAGAAAATACACCAGAAAGTGACGGGAATATTTTTCGGAAATTTGAATGCTCACTCTTCTTTACGGCAACGTGAGTTTTGTTGTTGTAAATAAACGCCAAAATGCTTAAAGGTCAAGTCTCAACTCGTTCGGTTCTAGCCTCGTCATATTATTGGGGATTTATAAATTTATAAGATAATTTTAAGGAAAAAGATGCATTCTGCATGAAAAAAGGGATAAATTTTAGATCAATCTGGGAGTAGAATGATGGTTATTGAAAGAACATACTTGTCCCACAACTCCGCTCCAACCCGGGTTACTGATCAATCTCTCTAGCAATTATCCCACGTGGAAAGCTTCACAAAATCATCGTGTATTACGGTTCACATACAAATACACAAACCGACCATTAAACCCACTAAGAAAAATTTCCACCCAGGCCTATAAGTATACTGTAATTTCTTATTTTATTTATGTATCGCACCATTAGAACACTTCGTCACACACTTTTTGTCACACATACCTATTCTGTTATACATCTTTTTCTTCTTTTATATCCATAAATCTTTTCATGCAAGCTCTTATATTTTTTTGACTCTTTATCTATTATTATTACATAGAATTTCATTATTTACAGAGCACTGTAAAAGTTCAACAATGTGTGTTGGAGTTGCGTTCACTTATGGTTGCTCTACCCGTACAAGGCGAGCATTTTTGTACTCTCGCTTTGAACGTTTTACACAATTATCGAGAAACTTGTCAGGCTGCCTACCGTGGTATTGTCCAACGCGACGGCGAAGACAAAAGAATCTGTTCTGCATCTTGGCTTAAGGACGACGACATTAGCAGGTTTATAAAGTCTGTATATCAGATTCTACAATTAAAACCTAATTTTTTGTATGCGATTTTTCATATTTATGAAATAATACTACTCCTTCTTGTCCTTCTTAAATTGTGATAGGTCTTTGCCTAACTGGGAGAGCTTAAAAAGCGAAATGCAAACACGACCTACACTATCTGGAAGGCGAACTCGTCGGCAAGAAACGCAGGAAGAGGAAAGCCCTGAGGAAGTCAGACAACGTAATTTACGAGAAGCAGAGATCTTGGCCAGTAACTTAGGAGAAGGTGGCATCAGCGCACGCGAGATTATTTCAGACGTAGGCCAGTTGAAGAGTTTAGCTCTGCTACAAGAGAGCATAGAATGGTTTTCTTTATCGATAAGGTCACTGATTTCAGAACTACGTCGCTCTAGAAGTGGAGGCGATAATCAAACGCTTTTACCAGCTATATCAGAATCTCTTCTAGAGTCTTTGGAACAAGTTGCAAATGAGTTTGATGAACTCGCAAATACGTGCATTCTGGTGTTGCATTTAGAGGTAAATCTATCATTTTATTATTTTCGAAATAAAAGAAATAAACTTTCTTAAAATTAAACAGTGGATTCAAAAAACTAAAACATTTGCTTGTATTAGGTAAGAGTTCAGTGCTTCCATTATTTGCACCCCAAAGGGGAGTACGACCATTTGTGCAGCAGAATCAAAGATTCTGAAGAAGCTGATCCGCGGGTCGAGGAACTCAGCAAAGTTTTGCAACAGATCGACGAAGCTTTGCAATCCACTCTTCATCCTAAGAAAACAAAAGTAAGGAAAATATTTCGATTGAAGAATATATATTTTTTAATTGCATCAGCAGCCAAATTTTATTATACGATTCGAAATATTATACAGCAATACTTGCTTTTAAAATTTTTCGCAAACTCTATTTTCGATTTCTTCATTTTCAACACAACTACATAATACAGATATAGCTATTAAAATAACATTTCAACAAATGCTAAGTGAGCATTTGTTGAAAAGCGTTTATAAATAAAAATCGTTTTGCAGAATTCTATAAATACGATAACGATAACAAAATAAAATTGATCTATTTCATTTAAACAAAAGTGTTTTTCGAGTAGAAGATATCAAGTATTTTCAATTAATATCCAGTTATTTTCTATTATTAAGCCTGCGATACGCGCAGATTTCTAAGTCCCTTAAATCCTATTTTCTGAATGTCTGATTATCTGTTTAAATTATCAAACTTTTTATGCCAAGATCAAGTATTCTAAAGGTAATTATTTCAGAGACTTTGTTTTTAGTTTAAAAAGTAGTTTCTTAACAGGATAATAAGATTGAGATGATATTTTTATTAAATTACAAACAGATTTTTGAACGAACTGAAGTTATCAGTTTTGGAACTAGAATCTAAAGCATTGTTCTCATGGAGTTTCGGTGAAATATCGTTTTCAGTGCATGAGTTGTGAGAAAATTATGCTATCTTTCTACTTTTCAAGTCTAAAAGTCTACTCGACACTTTTTATTTCTAAAACACACAATCTTAGTCTTACTTACATTCACTGTTAAATATTTTTCACTCATGATCGGATTCATCCCTCTTTCATCATGCCCTACTAGAACTACATCATCTGCATATGCTAGTGAATACAGTTTGCCTGTTCCCAATGTTGTCCCCTCTTTTCCTTTCTTTCCAATATTCTCTCCGAAGTCTGCTAATAGAACACTTAATAGAAGTGGGCTGAATGAGCACACAAATATATCTTTTACCCTCTCTATCAAACCTTCGTCTACTCATATATCTTTCATGCCCGTCCAATCGATTAGATAACTGTGCACGTAGATGTTATCTGTGGTCCTCATCCCTTTCCTAAAACCCTTTTGGGTATGTGGTATACTTCATTTTTCTTCTACCTGTCTTTCTAACCTCCTCCTAAGCATTTCTGCGTAAATTCTATATTCCACTGTCATGAGTGTGATACCTCTATATTCCTCCATTCCTTTGCTCTCTCCTTTGCCAATCAACGGCATTACCAGCCCTTTCTTCCATTCCTCTGGTCGCCCTTCACCTGTTCAAACCTTATTCAAAATCCTTCACATTTTTTCTTTCACCCCTATACCTCCATATTTCAGTGCTTCATTCTCCACGACATTCTTACCTGTTGCCTTGTTTCTTCTCAACCTTGCCTCATACACCTCTTCCCTACTACTTGTCGTTTTTTCTGACCTCATCCCCCGCTACCGCTTTCCTTCGTTTACACTTTACCCTATTTTGCACATCCCTTAACAGACCCTTGAAATACTCCGTTCACTCACCCATCCCGATTTCTTCATTTATACTCACACTTCCTTTTCGTACCCTGTTTATCACCTCCCATCCCCTCCCTTCCTTTAACGATCTCTCTATCTCTTGCATGTACCTGTCTTTCTCCCTCTGCCTTTTTTCCTACAACGTTCTCTCATCGTCCCACCAACCTCTCCTACCGCCCCTCTCCATCTCCTTTCGGTCTCACCTCCTTCCTTACCTTATCGATCACTAAATTCTCTTAACTTATCTCTCCCCCCACTGCCCCTTTTCAATTTCATTTCCCTTATTCCTTCCTTCTTCCCTCTACCGCGGTTTGTGTCTCCGAATCTCAATGTCGCTATCACCGGAAAGTGCTCGGAGCCTACCTCATTGCCCATTTTCATTCTAGAAATCAGCCTCCTTATTCTTTTGTTTGCCAGAATGTAATCTATTACGCTCTCTCCCATACATGTGTATCTCATTTCCCCTCCTTCATTCCCCCTGGTATTGCTCTAACAAGTAAACCATCCAGCCTCTCCCAACAAGTCCAAAAGCCTCCTGCCCTCCCGATCCATTTCCTCATAAGTTTCTTATGAAGAGCTCCATTTCGTTGTCCCACAACTCTCCCCCTTCATTCTCTGGTCCATGCATTCAGGTCCCCCCTATCATCACTAAACCCTCCGCCTTTTTATCTGTCCATTTCCGTACCGTCCATCCTCCGTCTTCTCCTATTCTCATGTACACGCATACAACAGCTACAGCTATTTTTTCTTCTTTTATTTTTCTCACCATTGTTCCATCCTTTTCTTCCGTATCCTCTTCCTTTTCTTTCTCTACCACCATTTCCATTTTTACCCCTGACACCATGTCACCGATTCCTCTCCCTTTTACGTGATCCTTTCTCGTTGCTTGCATCTTCCACACATATCCTTTCGGTCATATTTTTTTCATACCTATCAACTCGTTCTCATCTACCTACGTGTCACTCGTCATTATTACATCCCACTTTTTCAATTCTCCTCAGAATCCTTTGTCCTTTTTTTTGGCCCTGACACATTTCAAATCGCTACTTTCACGTCTCTCTTTTTGCATTTATCTCCTTTCTTCCTTGGATTAAAAACCTCTTGTTTACCCCCCCCCCCCCAAGCATTTTATTCTCATTTCCTTTCCACTCACTTCCTGTTTCCTACCCTCTCTCAGGTCTTCTATTTTATGGTCCCAAATCCAAACCTCTCCGTTTATCTAGAGATCCTCTAGGGATAGTTGACAAACAACTTCACACTCTTAGATTGGTTACGATTAAATACGAGAGATCTCGCATCTTACAATATGGGTAATGGATGTGGAATATCGAGAATGGGTGAAGTCATTGAGCAAAACAATATAAATGTATTACAGGTTTATTCAGTGACTTACAGTTTTGGGATCCCGTCAGTGGATCGTCTCCAAAGGCTGAACCGGGCGGCCAAGCCAAGAACATGCTAGCGCTGGTGGGTGGCGCCCAGGCACTTAAGCTAAAGCACCAGGAGAGTTAGTTGATTAAGGGCCCTGGAAATCGAGTGTAAATCGTAGAAAATGGATTCAGGCCAAACGGCGAAGCCATTTTGTCTGATTTTTTGTATAAATAATCTAAAGGGTATAAATACTCTCGGTATAAAGCGCTTTTTTCGAAAAAAATCTATTTTTCATGTAACAATGAAAAGAAGAAAAATTACTTTTTGCGGTACAGTGTTCTACTATTAAGCGAAGCAGGGAGCAGGTAAAGCAGTTATCGTGCTCGGAATTCTTTTGCACGACCCTAGCGGAAAAAGGAAAAACTACGATCTGTTATAACTCAAGTCTGCAGGTAATGAAGCGACCACTATGATCCACATTGATTCATTCAAGGGCGAACACACCGTATACGAAAACTAGGGGCCCCTACCCAAAAGAGTGGGTAAATTCCCAAAAGGTTGGGTGGGTGGAGGTTCTTAGTTGTGGATAATATCATGACATGCAGATTTGAAATAAAATAAAACTAAACAAAATAATATCACATGTAAATGTACAGAAAAACGGTTTGCAATATTTACGCCGAATCAATGTAACGGTACAATTTTCGGCAAACTTACTCCGAAAGTAGTACCTTTTGTACATTAAATGACAATATACAAGCTCTCTGTATAAACGGGCAGATTATACAAACATGCAAGATATCGATAATATGTGTCGCCTAATTTCCTCCGAAAATACCAGATTGATTCGCATGAGACACAAACTTTGCATGTTTGCACAACTCAGGGGCTGTCTGCAATA
>CAKNYM010047473.1:56335-85667 GCA_932195095.1 Andricus curvator | reverse complement strand
TATTGCAGACAGCCCCTGAGTTGTGCAAACATGCAAAGTTTGTGTCTAATGCGAATCAATCTGGTATTTTCGGAGGAAATTGGGCGACACATATTATCGATATCTTGCATGTTTGTACAATCTGCCCGTTTATACAGAGAGCTTGTATATTGTCATTTAATGTACAAAAGGTACTACTTTCGGAGTAAGTTTGCCGAAAATTGTACCGTTACATTGATTCGGCGTAAATATTGCAAACCGTTTTTCTGTACATTTGCTTGTGATATTATTTTGTTTAGTTTTATTTTATTTCAAATCTGCATGTCATGATATTATCCACAACTAAGAACGTCCACCCACCCAACCTTTTGGGAATTTACCCACTCCTTTGGGTAGGGGGGCCTAGTTGTCGTATACGGTGTGTTCGCCCCTGAATGAATCAATGTGGGTCATAGTGGTCGCTTCATTACCTGCAGACTTGAGTTATAACAGATCGTAGTTTTTCCTTTTTCCGCTAGGGCCGTGCAAAAGAATTCCGAGCGCGATAACCGCTTTACCTGCTCCCTGCTTACCTTAATAGTAGAACACTGTACCGCAAAAAGTAATTTTTCTTCTTTTCATTGTTACATGAAAAATAGATTTTTTTCGAAAAAAGCGCTCTGTACCGAGAGTCTTTATACCCTTTAGATTATTTATACAAAAAATCAGACAAAATGGCTTCGCCGTTTGGCCTGAATCCATTTTCTACGATTTACACTCGGTTTCCAGGACCCTTAATGCGGGCGTTGTTGATGGCGAGCCGTCGTTTTGGCACAAATGGGTTGGGAAAACGTTCCGGATGGATCCGAAGATAGCCACCATCGGTCGAACGGTAATTCCCTGACGCGCCATGACTGCGTCGTTGATTTTCCGTTCCGTTTTGCGTGTTGTCTCGAGTTAGCGCAAGTGTTTTTATTTTTTGGCGTCTGCATATCTGCACGATTGAATATTTTCAACTTGTTCAAGACAATTAAAATCGTTGAGTACGTACATATATGGTAACACTTCAATTCATCTCTGGCGGTAAGTAAAATATTTAATATATTTATAAACATAACCTCACATCAATTGAACATAGCCAACCAAAAGAATGAATTTAAAAATAAAATCATGAATTTTTAACCAAACCGGTCAATTTTTAACCAAGAATATTATTTTTCTATCAAAAAAGACGAATTTTCAACTAAAGTTATGAATCCTCAATAAAAAAAAATGAATTTTTAACATATAATTAAACTTTTAACCAAAAGAGCGAAATAAAATAGTTTATTTTTCAACCAAATTGTGGAATTTTCAAGACAAAAAGGCGAATTTTATACAAGACGGTTGAATTTTCAACTAGTAGTAAATATTGATAATAACGAATAATAAATAATAATAATTAATAATTTTGTTTTGTTTACAGTTACCGAATACAAGATTGAAATTCAAGAGGTTCTTCGGGCAACGAAGCAAAGGTACAGGAAGTTCAACAGGCAACCAGGTCGAACTTCTGAGGTCGAGGAAAATGACCCTGAAAGCGAAAAGGAAGAAGACATCGTAGACGATGCCGGAGCAGATGCAGAGGACGACAACGACGACGACGATGATTCGTAAAACTGCAGCAATATAATTATATTTTATCGTCCATTCAGTGCCAAATGGCAAGCGACAAAAATGAATCTTTTCAAAGGCAAAAAACCCAAATGTACGTAAAAAATTAATTTGTATAACTTATTGTAAGGCAAAAAACGTGAGTAAAGATTATTGTAGTCATTTTTTAAAATGGTAAGACTTACGATCTAATGCAACTACATGGACGATATTAAAACGTCGAATCCTTTAAGTACCGTGCAGCAGTATGAGGACCTTATTTATAAAAGAGGTTCAAAAACGATATTTACGTCCGCGTCATGTTATACTTAATATATTAGCATGTTTGCGTCCACAATAATAATTATTGTTCGCTGAAACTTTGGGAAACGATAAGAAACATGAAAACGGATATAAATAACCTATTTCTGGTTCAAATAATCAAAGGTTAATTTCTGTTTCACCAGGTTCATAATTTTTCTAAATTATTTAAACCAGAAATGGGCTATTAATTTCCATTTTAGCGTTTGCCATCGTTTCCTAAAGTTTCTACGAAAAATATTTATTATTGTGGACACAAAAATGCTAATATCGCAAGTAACACATCCTTAAGTTTGTGATATTAAATATTGTAGTTATCTAAATGCGTGCGTTTTAATGTTAGCAGCGTTAACGACATGTAATACTTACGATATTAGCATGTTTGTGTCCACAATAATAAATATTCAGGGTGTCTAGCGGACCGGGAAAGCGGGAAAACCCCAGGAATTTGTCTGGACCTTGAAAAAACCGAGAAAATCCCGGGAATTTCGTTTAGGACCGAGCATTTTTTGTATTTGATCGAAAAATCAAATTTTTTCTACTTTATATTCTTTTTATTCCATTTCCACTTCATCTACAGTCGCAAGGTTCCTTCCTATGCTTATCCTACGGACCGATTTATGTAATTTTTGACATTCTCATCCTAATGGAAAGGTATTGGTTTTATGTAAAATTTGACTTAGTCGGTTTTAATAAAATCTCCACGTTTTCAGACCCACTGAGTCAGAAAAAACGATTTTTACGAAGGTGTCTGTCTGTAGTCTGTAATCTGTAGCCTGTCTGTATTCTGCAGTCTGTCTGCAGTCTGTAGGCACGATAACTTTCGAAAAAATGATCAGATTGGATTGAGCTTTTGCACACTTTTTTAAGACCTAAAAGAAAAAGACAAGTTCGTTAGCCAGCTATTTTGGTTAATTTCTGTTTTACCGGCTTCATAATTTTTTAAATTATTTAAATCAGAAATAGGCTATTAATTTCCGTTTTCACGTTTATCATCGTTTTCCAAAGTTTTAACAAAAAATATTTTCTATTGTTGATACAAACATGCTAATATCGCAAGTATCACATCCTTCAGTTTGTGAAGTTTTGAAAAATTATGCTTTACGTACTTGTTCCTATAATAAAAAATGCTTTTATAATAAATTACTTGCTCTTTATTTACAAATTTAAATTCAAATATTATACAGGGTGTCACAAAAGTTCCGGGACGGCTGAATATTTCCTCAGGTAAGATATTTTTCAGCGAGGTCAAGGTCATTCTTGAAGTTCCACCACTTCTTCGTGGAAGCTTTTCTTCTTTGTCATTTTCGCTCGTGGCAAGGGTTTATGATCCCCATGATAGCTTCTTTCCTTCTTTTTCTCAACTCTCGATGCATGCTTCTATTTCCGACATCTTCCTTCTGTCTATTTCCTCCTGTCTGTCTCTTTTCTCCTACGGCCTCTCGTTAGTTGTTGGTTGTAAGAGATCCTACCTGCAAGTATGATTTGGCAGTTCCTCGCCTTGCAGGTTGAGAAGGCAGTCCTTGCACTTGAAAATCAATCTCTTATCCATTTTCCTGTAATAAAATATTTTTCCTGCTTTTTCTTGTTCTTGTCCTTGTAGATGTATTCAGTAGTATGAAATCAATTTGTCTACATGCATGCCATTTAAAAAAACAGTGAATTTATTTTTTAACAGTATATTTCTAAATATGTCTGCTCGGTGGGTTTCTGTCACCACTACGTAGCGCGTCTTCAGGCTGCGGATAGAGGAACGGCTCGTAAGGCTGAACAGCCCCTAAGGTTAACTGCGAATACAAGAATAAGCAGTCGCGGACAGCCGATAGGAACCAGTCGTGGGTGTGGTGAGCTTGCACTGGTAGAAAATAGGTACACGACAACCATGGCTTGGGAGGACTCACCCATTCGCGTTCATGCGCAATGGGTGGGTTCTGGCAGGCCGAGGTGCATCGTGTATCCACCTAGAAACTCTACCCGAACCAAAACTAAAAATCTTGTAAGGAAAAAATCCTGCTGCCCCATTGGACACCGCAGCGATGACACTGCCCGCAAGGGATGTGTGGAATGATTCGCCTGCACAGGGCCAAAGGGGTATTGATGCCAGTAGGCTCGCTGCCTTGCAGGGGGATGTTAGGATACGAGGATGAAACTGTAATGCGTCTGACGACAAGTTGACACGGTCCTTGTCAAAGTTGGAAAGCTCCCATACTTAGACCCAGAGAGGTATGGGGGTTATCACTTCTGGGACGGTGGACTCACCTACGATCGGAATAGGATCCTAACGTGCGGATTTCCACGAAATTACCATGGCTAACTTGCAACAACAAAAAACTACAGTAAAATATGTAAGGGCGGGAACTCTGAACGCGCGTAGTCTAAATACTGGCGGATTTAGCGAACTCATTTTGATAGCAAAGAAATACGATACTGACTTAATAGCACTTCAAGAAACCTGCTGGCCGGGCGCTTACGCGTCAATTTCTAAGGATTACTATACTTTTCACTATGGGGGAGCTAAGGGGCGCACACTGGGGACCGGTTTTCTCATTAATAAACGAATTTTGCAAGCGGTTATCGACATACAATTCATTAACGATCGGTTATCATACATTGTACTAAGGGGTAATTTCAGCAAACAGGTGTTAATCAACGTGCACTGCCCCGCCGAGGACAAAGACGAAGACACTAAGGATCTTTTTTACGAAACAATCGAACAGGTTTTGGACAAGTTCTCAACGTATGACGCAAAAATAGTATTGGGAAATTTCAACGCGAAAATTGGAAAAGAACCGATGTATAGGCCTACAATAGGGTCGGAAAGTTTGCATGACGTCAGTAATGATAATGGGACTAGAGTAATAAACTTTGCAGCTTCAAAGAACCTTGTTGTCAAAAGCACATTTTTTAAGCATAAAAATATACATAAGGCCATCTGGACATCACCAGATGGTATCACTCACAATCAGATTGATCACGTTCTAATTGACAGAAGACGTCATACAAACATTGTCGATATAAGATCGTACAGGGGAGCGGATTTAAATTCAGACCACTTTTGTCGTGATAGTAAAACTAAGATCTAGGCTAGCGTTAAGTAAGAAAACAAGCCGCACAGAGTCAACAGTTCGTTTCAATATAGATAAGTTTAAAACACCAACAGAAATATTAAATGATCAAGTTGAAATTTCTAATAGTTTCGACGTTCTCCAAGAACAGAGAGACGATAACTATAATTACGTGGAGGACTCGGAAACCCTGTGGAGTAATATGAAAAAGGCGATAAAGACAGCCGCGAAACTTACCATAGGTTTAAAGAAAGTAACCAAAAGCAAACCATGGTTTGACGAAGAGTGCAAACTTTGGTTTGAAAAACGTCGGAAGGCCAAACTAATTAGTTTACAAAATAAGTGCGATCAAACACATAAGAAGTATCTCGAGATTAGTAAAAGTACAAATAGGCTTTATAGATCCAAGAAAAGGGATGGGCAAAGAATAAAATTCTAGCAATAGAAACGCATAATAAACAAAATAACCCGCGTGAGATGTACAGGGGAATCAGTTTTATAAGGAAAGGCTTCCAAAGTAGAACGGAAGTAATGAGGGACGAAAATGGCAATCTATGTTAGTAGCCGATGCGACAGAGAGACTGAATTTATGGAAAGACTATTTCGATAAGCTATTAAATGTACGCGAAGCCCCCGTTGAAGGTAATCTCGGTGAAATCCATACTGCCGATCTACTAATAGTCCAGTCATCTGGTCGAAAAAATGGTGCAAATCCGGTAATTTTTGGAGGAGTCATTTTTTTTTCTTAAATGCTTTATTTGGGGGTGCATAATAAGGGGTCAGGTTCTGTGAACAGAATTTTGTCCCGGAACACGGAATTTTTTTTGGTAAAATGTGCAAAATATCACATGGCAGTGGATTGGTGCTTTCCTGTGCATTTTAGGGATAAAAGTGTTACTACCAAAATTAAAGTAGGTAAAATTCTGCGTTAAACTAAAAAAAAGGTGATCTACCACCAATAGTCTAGGAGTTAAGGCCTTTCAAAGAACCCCGATTTTTTTCAATTTTTTGCCAAAAATCAAATGTTTTTTTTTGTTTCTCTGTAGCTCGGATCCTGATCGCCGGATCCAAAAATGGCCAACAGATGAATCAAAGTAGACGTAAATACCTGTAATTTCAACAACAAAAAAAACATTGTCCAAACTACAATAGATCGCGAGTTAGCACCTGCCGAAGGTGACCCATTTCGACCTGAATTTACAGGTAAATGCCCAGAGTTCAGTTTTTTGTAAATAGCTCGTTTCGGGGTTGTCACAAAAGAAAGTTCCTAGAGAATGAATAAAAGAGGACTAAATTCTACGTAAGTTAAAAAAAAAGAGGTTCGTACCTCCAATAGGTCACGAGTAATGACCTTCTCGAATATACCTGTTTTTTGTGCTTTTTTAACCGAAAACCCGAAAGTCGTGTTTTTTGGAAATCACTTGTTTCATGGATGTCACACGAGAAAGTTCTAAGGAGATAAATGAAAGAGGACTTAATTCTGCGTAAGTTAAAAAAAAAACTTTTCCTACCCCTAATAGGTCACCCTATAGGTCACCTACCTTGCAAAGTGTACCCTTAATCAGTTCGGTGACTAAATCGCACCGCGGAAAAAACTGCGTTCATTTTCTTAACATATAAGTTTTTAAGTCAAGTAGTAGTGATCAAATAATTATTTAATTATCAAATTAATAATAATCAACCACTTTTAATTAATAAATGAATAATTATTTAAATAAATAAATTTCCATCACCCATCAAATGTGCATTTGTTCGGCATTTTTCACTCAAATTTCTATTAGGGAGGCTTATTATAGATCAAGAATGAATATTTAATTATTTTAAATCAATAAATAAATACTTGTTTAAATAAATAAACTTTCATCATCCATGAAGGGTTCATTTTTTGGCATTTTTCACTCAAATTTCTATTAGGGACGCTTATTATAGATCAAAAATGAATATTTAATCATTTTTAATCAATCTTATTTCTACAAAAAAAAAAAATATTTATAACTCAGATTTTCGATTTAAAAGAAAAATATTTTCAACTCACAATGCTACTACTAGCATGCAGCACGAAATACTAACGATAAGGATGCTGTAAGTGTAGGGAACGAATGCCCGTGGTCCATCCACCCCTTCCTCCCTCCATCATGCTTTCTATGAATGATTCCATTCGCAGTCGAAGCATAATCTAAACATTGTAATCTCTAGGTCTAGGTATGTACAGACAGCCTTCAAAGTTTTACTGAATATAGTCATTGTAGAAATGTCCGTGGCATAAAATTACGTAGTTAGATTTTCAACAGCATTAAGAAAACTTATAAAAACGAGAAATTATTATATTAAATGCATTAAAAATGTAACACAAGTATTTCTACTAATGAATTGGTATTTTGCTAATTATAATAAACTCCCCTAACGGAAATTGCAGTAAAAAATGCGAAGAACTGCACATTCTATGGGTGATGAAAATGTATTTATTTAAACAATTATTTATTTATTGATTAAAAATGATTAAATATTCATTTTTTATCTATAATAAACCCTCCCAACGGAAATTGTAGTAAAAAATGCCAAAAAATAAACACTTGATGGATGATGAAAATTGATTTATTTAAACAATTATTTATTTATTGATTTAAAATGATTAAATATTCATTCTTGATCTATAATAAGCCTCCCTAATAGAAATTTGAGTGAAAAATGCCGAACAAATGCACATTTAATGGGCGATGGAAATTTATTTATTTAAATAATTATTCATTTATTAATTAAAAGTGGTTGATTATTATTAATTTGATAATTAAATAATTATTTGATCACCATTACTTGACTTAAAAACTTATATGTTAAGAAAATGAACGTAGTTTGTTCCGCGGTGCGATTTAGTCACCGAACTGATTAAGGGTACACTTTGCAAGGTCATTATTCGTGACCTATTAGGGGTAGGAAAATTTTTTTTTAACTTACGCAGAATTAAGTCCTCTTGCATTTATCTCCTTCGAACTTTCTCGTGTGACATCCATGAAGCGAGTGATTTCCAAAAAACACGACTTTCGGGTTTTCGGTTAAAAAAGCACAAAAAACAGGTATATTTGGGAAGGTCATTACTCGTGACTTATTGGGGGTACGAACGTCTTTTTTTTTAACTTACGCAGAATTTAGTCCTCTTTTATTCATTCTCTAGGAACTTTCTTTTGTAACAACCCCGAACCGAGCTATTTACAAAAAACTGAACTCTGGGCATTTACCTGTAAATTCAGGTCGAAATGGGTCACCTTCGGCAGGTGCTAACTCGCGATCTATTGTAGTTAGGACAATGTTTTTTTTGTTGAAATTACAGGTATTTACGTGTACTTTGATTCATCTGTTGGCCATTTTTGGATCCGGCGATCAGGATCCGAGCTACAGAGAAACCAAAAAAAAACATTTGATTTTTGGTAAAAAATTGAAAAAAATCGGGGTTCTTTGAAAGGCCGTAACTCCTAAACTATTGGTGGTAGAACACCTTTTTTTTAGTTTAACGCAGAATTTTACCTACTTTAATTTTGGTAGGAACACTTTTATCCCTAAAATACACAGGAAAGCACCAATCCACTGCCATGTGATATTTTGCACCTTTTACCAAAAAAATTTCCGTGTTCCGGGACAAAATTCTGTTCACAGAACCTGACCCCTTATTATGCACCCCCAAATGAAGAAATTAAGAGAAAAAAATGACTCTTCCAAAAATTACCGGATAAAAGTACCAGATGACTGGACTATAATTGATAATCCTACTGATGTAGAAATAGAAATGGCCATAAAGAAGTTGAAAAATAACAAAGCCGCGGGCATCGACGACCTACCGTCAGAACTGATAAAAAATGGAGGCCCTTGCCTCACAACGCAAATTTGTAAATTAATACGCGCAGTTTGGAAAACAGAACGCATGCCGGAGGAATGGAATATCTCTATTATTATTCCCATCTTTAAAAAAGGCGATAAAACGAACTGTATCAATTATCGGGGAATTTCACTTTTGCCTTCGTGCTATAAGATCCTGTCCAATGTAATCTTAAGTAGACTAACTCCTTTTGCCGAGGAAATCATTGGGGATTACCAGTGTAGATTCCGCCGAAACCGATCTACAAGTGATGAAATGTTTACAATTAGACAACTGTTAGAAAAGAAATAGGAATTTAATGAAGTAGTACATCAGCTATTTATCGATTTCAAAAAAGCTTACGACTCTATTTTACGCGCACGAATGTACTGGATCCTAGAGTTATTGGGTGTGCCAAGAAAATTAGTTAGACTTATCGAAATTTGCTTAAGCGGCAGTAGGGGTCGACTACGTGTAAACGGAAGTTTATCTGAAGAGTTTTCGATCCGTGATGGCCTGAAACAGGGCGATGCACTTTCGTGCGTCCTTTTCAACTTAGTTGCTACCCTCAATGGGATAATACAAATTCTAGGGGATGCGGATGATCTCGACTTACTAGGGGATGATAAAGAAACCGTAGCTAAAAATGCAGAAATCTTGATCACAAAAGCCAAAGATATTGGTTTGGAAGTTAGCGAATCGAAGACAAAATATATGACCGTCGCCAGATCCGAACAAAGTAATGTAGGCGGGGATCTAATGGCCGGAAATATGAAATTCGAAAGGTTTAACGATTTTAAATACCTCTGGTCTATTATAACTAGCGAAAATAACATTAAAACGGAAATCAACGCGCGGCTGCACGCTGGCAATGGGTGCTATTATGCAGCAAACACGCTACTAAAATCGTGATAGCTATCTAGAAACATCAAAGTAAGAATTTACAAAACGATAATAATGCCGGTCGTCATGTACGGGTGTGAAACGTGGGCGCTGACGAAGGGAGTGGATAATAGGTTTAGAGTTTTCGAAAATAAAGTACTTAGAAAAATCTATGGTCCGAAGAGGGACGAAGAGACTGGTGAATGGAGAAAACTGCCTAATGATGAGCTGCATGCTCTCTACGTGTCAGCAAATATTAATAGAGTTGTGAAAGCGCATAAATTAAGATGGGCGGGGCATGTAGCAAGAATGGGCAATGAAAGAACAGTGGCGCAAGCTTTAAGAGGGGGACCGACTGGTAAGAGACCTCTAGGCAGACCGAGAAACAGATGGGAGAAAAATGTAAGGGATGGTCTAAAAGAACTAGGACATGATTACTTAAACTGGATGGAGGATGCACAGGATAGAGATGCGTGGCGGTTTCGGGTAGATAAGGCAATGAACTTTCGAGTTCGAATTGCTAATCGATAATAATAATAATATTTCTTAATATGTTTAATATTCAAATTACATAATGATTTACCATTTTTTGTTCTTATTTCGTAAATGGTTGGTGAAATCTTTGCTTTAACACTAGAAGTACCGGGATTTTCTGCCACCTTTGGTTACCACGAGGGGTCAATTGACCCCTACCTGTGTTGGGTGTCAAATAATGATTTTAAACCGTTTCTACCGTCGGAAGTTAATGATAGAAGTATGCTATATTCATATTACATCGTTAATATAAGTAGAGAAGGGTAGTGAGTCCTGAAAAAGTACAACGAAGAAGTGAAAAAGCTCCCCTACCCTAGCGTAGTCCTACCGACGTCGCTTCTGCTGCTACTGCAACAGCAAGCTAAATCGTTTGGTGCCGCTATACTCCCCGATCCGAGTATACGCCGTGCATTTCAACTTACTGCAAATGTGGTTGTTCCTAGCGCTTTACTATAAACGTAGAACTTTATACACCGGTAGTAGAACTGATAGTCCGAAAATGTTTTGTAATGAAATACCAGCCAAAACGCGATTGGGGTAAATTGACTCCTGCCGGTAACAGAGTATAAAAACTCGATTTTTTTTAAAGTGCGCATCCAATATTTCCGAAAAAATGGTCAAATACTCCTATTTATAAATAATTTAAATGTCACAAAACGCCATCTCTCTGCAAGCAACCGCTGCTGAGATTTACCACTTTAAAAATCGAAAGGGGTCAATTCACCCCGCCCGGTACTTCTAGTGTTAATAAAGAATGGTCCTTTTAAATTTTTATTTAAATTTTTAGATATTCCTTCCCCTCTATTTTATAAGGTTTTGTGACTTTATAAAACTTGTTTGTCAATTGCGAATCTTATCCGTCTACGCCTGAGATTGTAATATCTAGCTGATGTTTCATTTGCGGTACATAAATTTTTACATCCTCCCTAATTATTTTTAGTTTTCGCATCCTATCTGTCCATTTTTCTGATTCTTGAGATTTTCATTTCGTTTTCTTCTTAGAAATTTATGTTTAACGCTTAAATCGGTTGGAGTTCTCTCCCTAAGTTTAAAAAAGGTGGTGTCGAAGAATGTCTAATTGTATTTAAGGCAAATTGTAAATCATCTCAATTTTCGTCCCATAACTTGTGATCTTTCTTCAGATATGCTTTTATTGCCGTTTTATCTGATCTATTATATCGTTTTGTTGGGTTTGCGTGTGATAAATGATATTTAGGAGTTTTTGTCAGGTTACTTATTGACTTATTTATGTATTCCTTTCCGTTATCTGTAAACAAAATTCGAGGTGTTTCCCATTTTGAAATTATGCGTTTGTGAAATTCTTTTTCAGTTGTTGATGCTAATTTATTTTTAGCAGCTATTATTTCTACCCATTTAGTAAACATATCCACAAATACTAGATTATATTGGATTCTCGACTTTGACATTGGCAAGAGACCCATCATATATGATGCTACAACTGTTTGTGGTTCCTCAATTATTCTTTTTACCATTAAACCTATCTAATGATTTACTTTTGGTTTTATTCTTTGACGAATATCACATTTATTCACGTATTTCATTGTCATAAAGTACATTCCGGGCCCAAAATAATGTTCAGAAATGTTTGCACAAATTTATTCCATACCTAAATGTCCTGCTTGTTAATTGTCGTGATTCCTAATTAAAACTTTGTCTCCTAATTCTTTGGTGAGTTCAATTTCCATGGGTTGCTGTCTAAAGCTAAACTTTATTTTTAAGGTCGGGTCTATAGCAATATAATTGATTGTTGCATATTCCTCCAATATTGATTTTCTTCCGGTTTATTTCTCACATGTAACATTTTTAATATACATCAATTATTATGAATTTCTTTTTAATATTTTTCTTTCGTTTCTATAACGCTAGTTAAAATACTTGAAACTTTTATTTCATTTTCATTTGATCTTGACAATGCATCTGAGATGCAATTTAAACTTCCTTCTTAATAAACGATTTCATAATCGTAATATAAAAGCTCTAAGGCACATCTTCATAGTCCACCTATCGGATTTTTTAAATTATGAGGACATTTTAAGATAATATGATCAGTAATAACCTTGAAAGAATATCCCTCTTAATATGGCCTAAACATTCTAATTGTCCAGATTACGGGTAAACACTCTTTTTCTGAAGCTTGAGTATTTTCGTTCTGCCCCATTTAAACCTCTTCTTGCAAAAACTATTACATAATTTTCACCGTTTATTTTTTGTATTAATACAGCTCCTAATCCTGTATCATTAGCATCGGTTTCAAGTAGAAATGAACATTCAAAGTCAGGGCATGCTAAAATCGGTGCTCTTGTTAAAAATTGTTTCACTGTCGTAAATTCCTGCTCTTGTTTCTCAGTCCATTCCCACTTTATTTATTTCTTTAACAATATCTGCAGAGGTTCAATAATATCTACAAATTTTGGAATAAATTTCCTCTACGATGATTTCGTCCACACGAACGTCTACACAGTCGTGAGTTGTGCCGTACACAATTTTCTGTACTTTCGCTGCGCGACGGAGTCCCGTGGACTGTACGAATGAGTCGTCTGGGTCACCGAATAGCTCCATTGGGCATAGCGAAAGTTGCCGAAAGCTGCCGAACACGCTGATGATGAATCAGCAGATGAATCAGCTGATCGTGGAAATCCATTGTGTGAAGTGTGAACACATGTGCAACCGGGGCAACCGTTGGCTTTGCTTTCTTGAATTTATGATTTCATAAACGTTTATGTGCTTTTCTTGGGTGCAGAGTGCAAGTAAACTCGTGACCATGTCGAAATACAGACATTAGAGCTGTTGAGTCAATATTTTTCACTTTATTGAATATTCATGTATTTTCAATAACATTTTTAGAATTAAGTTTACTGAGAAACTTTTTATTCTGAGTATAAATAGCAATTTTTAATTGCACTCATTTTTGCAGAAATTAACACTTCATATTTACGTAGTTTAAAATTCATGAAAAAATTATATTCAATTCAAAACTTCTTTGCCCTGAAAATTAATTTATTTCAAATACGTAGTAAAAACTTGCATGCACCACGCGTTCGATAAAATGAAAGATATTGAGTTACCAGCTATAATGTCTGTATTTCGACGAAATCACGAGTTTACATGCACCCACGGAAAGTACAAAAACTCATGAGTTTAAACGACTCAGTCGTGTAGCGAAAGTACAAAGTAGTATAGACCAGGCCTGTCCAGGTAGGGGAAATCGACTCATTTGCCAGATGGGATTTTTCCCCCACCACCGATCTGTACTCATTCAACTTCACGAGAGCGACCACCCCCGAAGCCCCATGACCTGAGAAGAGGGACGGGGTGGTGGACCTCGAACATGTGGCGATTGAGTCGATTTCCCCTATCTGGGCAGGCCTGGTTTAGACGTCACTACTCACGACTGTGTGGACGTTCGAGTGGACAAAACGAATGGTTACTGTCGAAAAACGAATGACTAGTGCCAATACAACACTCAGTCATCTATTTAGCTTTTTCTTTCAGACACACGACTGAGTCGTGTATCATAAAGTAACTATCAGTCAAGGATTTTCTCTGAGTAGTAAGGCGAATTTGATTGTCTTATAATTGATTACCTTTGCACTAGTTTCGGAAACTCTGAGTACCCGTCCCCTTGACCGCTATGTCTACTGTTTGTGATTATCGATCTTGCGCTCACTAACGCGTGTCTCTGTTCATTTAAATCTAAATCCGTATCTTCAAAATGCACTGAATCTTGTAAATGTCGATACTTATTACATTGATTTGTATAATTTTGATTAGTTCTGTTTAAAATTTGATCTATTTTTTCGTTTAAGTGTTTAACCTCAAATGAAAGCTCTTTTATTTTTATTTTATCACTTTTATTCTCTTCGTAATTGACTAATTCTTGTGCATCCTTCCAAAATTCAGAATTCCTTTCTAAAAATGAATCAATTTCGAATGTTATATTATCGATGATCTTGTTTTGTTTCTCCTGTCTTTCTATTTCTTTTCGTAATCTGTCACGTCCTATTCTAGATTTTTCTGCTCTTTCTTTTTCTATTCTTTCTTTTTCCTTTCTAAGAGTTTCTTCTCTTTCTGAAAGACTTGATTCTAATCGCTCTTTGTCTGTTTCTAACCTTTCGAGTTCTTGCCTCTTTGCTTCAATTTATGTATCTATTTTATTCATTTCTAAATCCTGATTGTCTAATCTAAAACTATGCTTATCTGCAACTCGCCAACCACCTATTGTATTTTCTGTATTGGGAGACAGTATGCCAATCGCTTGTATGCGTGAGGTACGATCTTGTCTGTGTATGTTTGGTGTGCTTGCCGTCATACATGCTGTATACGTTTGCGTTGGTATTGTGGTTCTTGGGATTGTCCTTGTCTCTTGATTTGTCTTTACCGCCTCCCATTCTAATTGAGGGTCTGGATCGAGAAACTCTACCAGCGCATTGATCTTTTTTAAATGTAGGCTTGTAGAGAATGATGAGGCGAAACTTTTTCTGTTTCCTGTATTTCCATCGGATGAGTATTTTTAATAATAAGCATGAAAAACTGAAAAAATTTTATCCCCAAATTCAATTACTTTTTAAGACATAAATCATCGTAAGTTGGGAAAATATTATTTAAACTGTTTGAAACTTTGATGCACACACATAATATACCGTATCAATGCCTACAAACCGTTTTTGCGAAACTTTAGAGTTATTACTTCTCTGCTTTCATTTTGAGCAGAATGACTTTCCCCGTTCACATGGTCAAAACTAGCTATATTCACCTGTGCGTTTTCTGGATCAATACTAATCACTGGGATTTCTCTATTCTCCCTATTTTCTCTTTTGTTTTTTACTGGATTCGCCATTTTTTGTATGTTAATTTTTCCTGATCTCAAATTGATTAATAAAATTATCTCTCTCTATCCAATCCTTTCTATTTTCCACAGCCTAGATCATGGGTTTCTACGTTTTGTTGATTGAAGACCGGCACGTTCACGTGAGCGACGATTTTGGGCGCCAATTTGTTCAAACTAACGCACCTTGGCTTTTTTCTATCTCTCGTACTTTCACTTCTATTCGTCTCAAATTTTTTGCTTTGCACTTTAGTTTTTTAGCTTTCACTTATTATCTTATTTTCCGAACCTTATTTTTCTTTACTAATCCTTATTGTTTGTCGATTTTTCGTTTAGTTTTTTTTATTTTAGAACTGTCACTTGTGCAATCCAGCTACACGGAGTACTATTTCCTTATTTATAGTTTGCTCACTATCTCTTCTAACAATTTCCTTTTCCTATTTCTTTCCCCCTCATTCTCTCTCTCTCTCTGTTTGTTCTCTATGCTTTCCAATTTACTCCAAACCTTCTCTTTCTCCCATTTCCATAATTCATCCCATTCTTCCCATTCCTTTCTTATTTTGCTTACCCCCCACTTTTACCTCCCCCCTTGCCTCTTCATATCATCCAGTATTCCGCAAGCCTCTCTAGATCTCTTCATTAGAGCATCTAATGTACTGAGACTACTGAACATATATCCATCCTCCCTATCTCTTTCCGGCGTCCTTTTGTACATTCTCATCATAATGAGAAGGTATAAGCTTTACGTGAAAACTGACTATAGCGGATTTCTTCAAATCTCCACGTTTCGAGACCCCCTGAATCCGAAAAAACAAGTTTTACGATGGTGTGTAACGTGGCTATTAACGGACCATTTAATGATTAGATAAACCTAGCCATACAAGGTTAACACAACAATATTCTCTGGACCTTTACGTTTAGGCGATCCTGTCAGGATAGTAGCAAAACGAGAACCGTAGAAGAGGAATAATCCAGTAGCAAATTTTTATACGGCGAACGATTATTCAACCTGAAAATTCAACAAAAATTGGGCCCATCAAGAAAACAAGCAAGGATTCAACGCAGTGCCACACAATACTCATTACCAGCTAGAAGTAGTGCCAAAGGTCTTCAAAACCAGCCACTTGATGACAGCAGTGCCAAGTCATACGCATCAAGAAACCATTAAACATCAACTTTAGGAAATAAGCTAAAACTATTTATCAGGCGTTGTTATACTTCTGTTGTTCCAGAGCACTGCCATCGTTAATAAACCTACAAAACTACTCTAAATTAACCTTGATGCATTGTTGTCGCACGATCCCTCAAGTAAAGAGTTTGATAAAATATTTTATTAAACTCTCAGTGTATGATCTCACCAAAGTATGTGCGTATACACATACTTTCCCTGAAAACAAAATGTGCGCGCATGCTGGATGCACGCGTGCAGATTTTTCTGCACGGCGAGAACTTATAAAATCACATAGCTGTGTCAGCATATGTAAGGCATATGGGTCGCACGCATGATGACACGATACGATCACGCAATGCGAACCTAATAATTATAAATAATACGTTTATATTTGTGTGTTAAGGTTAAAATTTTAATTTAACATTTGTATTTGAGAAAAGTAGAAACTAATTCATTGTTTTTGAATCTATAAATCCGATCTCAAATCTGACCCTAAATTGGACCTAAAATCCGCGGTCGTACTCCGATCCGTAAAATCTCAACATGAATTAGAGTTGGGTTTACTGTCTGAACATTAATTAGCATCTTGTGTACGATCTGATCGAAGCCCAGATTTGTGGTCACAAATGCGAAAACGACTTACATTTGTATATTTATGCAATAGAAGTTCTATTTATTAAAAAAATGTATAAGTTGTATTCGTATGTTTTGTGACAAAAAATCAGAGCGTGAATACGACCATACATCCAACCGTAAATCTGATCCTAAATCATATTCAGACCGTTTTCTGGCCTGTTGTACACTATTAGTTATATCATCGTTTAAACTAACAGCACAAACCTTATAAAAATAGACTTTGTTTGAGCAATCTCTCTGGCAGTACAAATATATATATATATATATATATATATATATATATATATATATATATATTTCAATATTTATCGTTTTAACACGCTAAAATTTCCATAAATAATTAATAATATCTTAGTTTAAGGGTGTTAGAGCCAGGCCCTAACTTAAAAATTGAATTGCCTCATTTGACTCCATAAATGTACTCGAATTTCATCTTTGTTATATACTTTTTGTGTAAAACGATCTTTTCGAATACTCGGGTTAGAATCCAGAAAAAACTTTTTTACTCAAAAAGCATTGAAATTAGACAATTTTTCGCTCTGAATACAGACTTGTTTCAAAATAGAAGTAGGGCCTATGTATGTAACAAAGATGTAATTCTAGTATTTATGGAGTGAGATGAAGCAATTCAATTTCGAGGTTAGTACCTCGTTCCAACGCCACAGCCCTATCCGACTCTCTGTATTTCAGCTAGAAAAGTTCCGGTCCTTATTACTATGAGTTTCTATGTGCGAAATTTTGCCGAATGGCGACGCTTCTCGCACGTGGTCCTACTTTAACATGCCGCTAAACGGGAAATTGTCTTAAGAACAATAATATTTATATAATATTTTATAAAATGTAAGCCTAAAATGTTTACAAAAGTGCAAAAATCTAAAGCGGTGGATTCGAGTGAAAATAAGTGTCAAAATTGAGTGGGTCAAGAAAAAGAAAAATATGGTAAAGTGCATTTCTCCAAACTATCAATCCGGCTACCATTCGAGTCGTGATAACGGCGAAAAAATTCATTTTATCAAAGTGCCTCAAAATTTAGTTGCTGAATATCAGAAACCAATAAATAGGGAAGATTTTGTAGTAACAGCTGGCCAGTTTTTTTGCGAGAAACATTTTCTTCCCGGTGATATTGTCTGGAAAAGGGAAGTGAAGGATCCTACTGGAAATGTTATAGCATCTGTATGTATAAGTAATAATTAATATATGTATAATACTTCAT
Organism: Andricus curvator; assembly: GCA_932195095.1. Lineage (NCBI taxonomy): Eukaryota > Metazoa > Arthropoda > Insecta > Hymenoptera > Cynipidae > Andricus > Andricus curvator. The sequence goes on along the minus strand of CAKNYM010047473.1, from coordinate 67,559 downwards.
TCGAATAAAATTAAAAAAATTAATGAGGAGATACAATTTTAAAAATAGCTGTCGTTCCCCGGCTGTGGCTGTTCCTCATCTGGTGGTTATATTTATTCTTCACTTAAATTCCTTTTCGTTCGGGATGTTTTTGGTTTATAAAATAAGTAAACAATTAAATTTTTTTCAGAAATCAGAAAAACCGATGCCTGTTTTGTGTTTTTTTGAGGTTTTCCCAATTTAAAAAAATTTCGGTAACCGTTTCAATTTTTTTCATCTGACCACAATTTTGAAATTCCATAATTGTTTTTTCAGGTAAATTGAATTCATTATTTATAATTGGTTCTATGACATTATAATTTTTTTAATTAGCTAAAAGAATTTTATAACATTTTTATTAGGTATAACTTGCCTGAGGATGACCAACAGATTGAGGTCGAAACGTTGCGAGAATGTAACTTTTTATAATTAAAGTATTGACTCGGAATACTCCTAGTCTTTTTTATCCAAATTGATCGTAAGACCGAAATAATAGAACTTACGTTCCTATTAAGGTAACAGTTGAATCGATCGAAGAAAGATTTCACTGCTTAAAAATTGTTTTAAGAAGTTGTTTATTTTTATCAAAAATTGGTCCATAACGTTCTGGGATAATGGGATACTTGGATTTCATACGTATAAGATACGGTCCAACTACACGTCGTGACATCGGAGATTGGATCAACACTCAACGGAGGTTAGTCCACCTGAGAGAACAACGCACCTTTCTCATCAGTTGTAGAAGACAATCTCTAATTCCAGCTCATATACAGAATAGTACTAACAAATTTAATTTAAATGACGTTCATTATCAAATTTACACCAAACTTCAAAAAATGAAATTAACGTATCAGAAAAAACTTTTAAATTGTGAAATCAGCAATATAGTTGATAGGTTTCAGAAACTAGGTCATTTTTCTAATTATTTAAAATATAGATTGGACAGAAAAATTACTGATAGCTCAATTACTAATTTCTTTAAATCGCAAGAACAAAGTTTACATAGACTAAACTATGAACAGAGAGATGTTCACATCAACAAATTTAACTTACTCAAAAATAGTTTTTTAAAGAATGAAAACAAATATAGAGAATTAAGATTAAGTAAGTGGTTTAAAAATGTATCCAATGTTACAATTCCAAATGAGGTAGCTGAAACCTTGGCTTTGGGAAATAAATTTGGTATTCCTTATAACTCAAACAAAATTCCATCTAATAATATAATTGCAAATATTGATGAATGTATAAAAAATGTCGATGACGATAAAAAAAAGCAAATGTCAGAAAAGTGATCACAGATTTGATCTGAAACCACACTAAAATCAATAAATTTAATAATTCTAATAAAGTCTCCGAAACGGTTAAAAAATTTCAAAATGATCACAAAAATGTAATTGTTTTAAAAGCAGATAAAGGTAATATTTCAGTAGCAGCTAATAGGGATGATTATATTAAAACAGTTGAAAATCTTTTACAAAACAACATATTATACAAAAAAGTTAATACCAGCTTAGTTCCAACCATTGAAGATAAATGCAATGATATTATATCAAGATGGGAAAATAAAAGGTATATAAATGAGAATTTAGCTTATCGTTTAAAAAATCACGGGAGTGTTGTGGCCAAAGCTTACGCTCTACCTAAAGTTCACAAACCGGACCTAAAATGGAGATTGATAGTGTCTTCCATTGGATCACCTACTTATAACTTAGCTAAATTTTTATCAAAAACTCTAAAACCTGTTTCTGGTACGACTCACTCCTTTGTTAAAGACAGTTGGGATTTTAAAGAAAAAATTAAAAATATACATGTACCTAGCACCCATTCATTATTATCTTTAGATGTAATTTCTATGTTTGATAACATTTCGCTAGAGTTACTTTCTGATTGCATAGAAGAAAAATTACAATTTTACAAAAATTTAACAAAATTATCTAACTCTGAAATATGAATAGCTGTTAGAACAGTATTTAATAATACTGTTTTCATTTTCAACCAAAAATTTTACAAACAGATATCAGGTTGTCCAATGGGATCTCCCTTATCTCCGATTGCTTCCAATCTTGTTTTAGAGGACATAGAAAATAGAGCACTATCAAAATTAAGTTTTAAACCACTTTTCTATAAAAGCTACGAGGACGATATATTTACAATAGTTCCTACTGATAAAATTCAAGAATTAATTAATACATTTAATACTATTGAAGAATCTTTACAATTTACTTTTGAATTGGAAAATAATAACGCCTTAAATTATTTAGATATGTCAATTATAAAAACGGAAAATGGAGCTTTAATTACCAATTGGTACAAAAAATCTTCATTTGATAGATGTATAAAACTAAGTGATTTCACGTTCAGGAAAGAAAATTTAGATCAATTGAAAATTACATTACAGCAAAATAATTATCCACTACCTTTAATAGAAAGTGTTATTAAAGAAAGAATCAATGAAATTTACAATAGTTCCAGTAAACATAATAAATGGTTAGATAATTACAAAAAAACTGATCTACGTATTTCGTTGCCATACACACAAGGTTTATCAGAGAGATTAAAAAGTGCTTTGAAAAAATGCAACATTAACGTATATTTTAGAAATAACCATAAATTGGAAAATTGTCTTCTAAATAAGAAAGATTCAGAGAAAATTGAAAATTTATCTAACGTAGTTTATTTAATAAAATTCAAAGGTTGTAATAAAGTTTACATTGGTGAAACTGGCAGAAGGTTAAAAACGAGAATAACAGAACATAAAAGAGATTGCAGAATTGGCAATCTAAACACAGGTTTGTCACGACACTCTTGGAATTTTGACCACCTTTTTGATTTTAATTTCGATAATATAAAGATTTTAGCTAAAGAAAATAACACTTATAAAAGAAGAATTTTAGAATCGATTTTCATAAACAAGTTTAAGAATTATTCCATAAATTTAAAAACAGAAATACTCTATATAAATAAATGTTACCACAATATTATTAATTAAATTTTCAAATTCCTAATGCCTTGGCGCGCTATTTTTATTGCAGTTGAATGCGCTCTCTATATGAGAAACTATGTACTATATTTCCAACATAACTCACGTTCTTCTTACCTGTCAATATTACTTCGTTCGTCGTTTGACTATTGCGGTTTCGCTCTTCAAACAAATTTTTAAAAATGTAATTCTTTAAATATTGGGAGCCTCTTTTGTGTTTTTTTGAGGTTTTCCCAATTTAAAAAAATTTCGGTAACCGTTTCAATTTTTTTCATCTGACCACAATTTTGAAATTCCAAAATTGTTTTTTGAGGTAAATTGAATTCATTATTTATAATTGGTTCTATGACATTGTAATTTTTTTAATTAGCTAAAAGAATTTTATAACATTTTTATTAGGTATAATTTGCCTGAGGATGACCAACAGATTGAGGTCGAAACGTTGCGAGAATGTAACTTTTTATAATTAAAGTATTGACTCGGAATACTCCTAGTCTTTTTTATTCAAATTGATCGTAAGACCGAAATAATAGAACTTACGTTCCTATTAAGCTAACAATTGAATCGAGCGAAGAAATATTTCACTTCTTAAAAATTGTTTTAAGAAGTTGTTTATTTTTATAAAGAAATTATTTATACATACCGATGCTATAAAATTTCCAGCAGGGGCCTTCACTTCTGTTTTACAGACAATATAATCGGGAAGAAAATGTTTGTCGCAAACAAACTGGCCAGCTGTTACTACAAAATCTTCCCTATTTATTGCTTTCTGATATTCAGCAACTAAATTTTGAGGCACATTGAAAAAATGAATTTTTTCGCCGTCATCACGACTCTAATGGTAGCCGGATTGACAGTTTGGAGCAATGTATTTTACAATATTTTTATTTTTCTTGACCCACTCAATTCTGACACTTAGTTTCACTCAAATCCACCGCTTTAGATTTTTGCACTTTTGTAAACATTTTAGGGTTACATTTTATAAAATATTATACCAATAAATATTATTGTTTTTAAGAAAATTTCCCGTTTAGCGGCATGTTGAAGTAGGAACACCACGTGCGAAAAGCGCCGCTATTCGGCGAAATTTCGCACATAGAAACTCATAGCAATAAGGACCGAAACTTTTCTAGCTAAAATACAGAGAGTCGGATAGGGCTGGGGGCGTTGGAGCGAGATCCTAACCTCGAAATTGAATTACTTCATCTTACTCCACAAATACTAGAATTACATCTTTGTTACATACTTAGGGCCTACTTCTATTTTGAAACAAGTCTGTATTCAGAGCGAAGAATTGTCTAATTTAAATGGACCTGGTTCTAACGACCTTAAGCTAAGATATTACTAATTATTTATGGAAATTTCAGCGTGTTAAAATGATAAATATTAAAAAATATATATATTTGTACTACCAGAGAGATTGCTCAAACAAAATCTATTTTTATAAGGTTCGTGTTGTTAGTTTAATCGATGATATAACTAATAGTGTACAACAGGCCAGAAAACCAATAACTTATTGATTTATGGAAATTTCAAGGTATTAAAATAACGGTGTCTTTCGTTTTGTGGTCCTAAAATTGAAACATGATGGGTCGGATTTGCGGTCTGAATATGATTTAGGATCAGATTTACGGTTGGATTTACGAATGGTTGGATGTATGGTCGTATGAACGCTCTGATTTTTTGTCACAAAACATACGAATACAACTTAAACATTTTTTAATAAATAGAACTTCTATTGCATAAATATACAAATTTAAGTCGTATCCGCATTTGTGACCACAAATCTGGGCGTCGATCAGATCGTACACAAGATGCTAATTAATGTTCAGACACTAAACCCAACTGTCATTCATGTTGAGATTTTACGACTCGGAGTACGACCGCGGATTTTAGGTCCAATTTAGGGTCAGATTTCAGATCGGATTATAGATTCAAAAACAATTGATTAGTTTCTACTTTTTTCAAAAACAAATGTTAAATTAAAATTTTAACCTTAGTACACAGATATAAACGGATTATTTATAATTATTAAGTTCGCACTGCGTGATCGTATCGCGTCATCATGCGTGCGACCCATATGCCTTATATATGCTGACACAGCTATGTGATTTGATGAGTTCATGCCGTGCGGAAAAATATGCACGCGTGCATCCAGCATGCGCGCACTGCGCGGACATTTTGTTTTCAGGGAAAGTATGTGTATACACACATACTTTGGTGAGATCATACACTGAGAGTTTAATAAAATATTTTATCAAACTCTTTACTTGAGGGATCGTGCGACAACAATGCATCAAGTTTAATTTAGAGTAGTTTTGTAGGTTTATTAACGATGGCAGTGCTCTGGAACAACAGAAGTGTAACAACGCCTGATGAAAAGTTTTATCTTATTTCCTAAAGTTGATGTTTAATGGTTTCTTGATGCGCATGACTTGGCACTGCTGTCATCAAGTGGCTGGTTTTGAAAACCTTTGACACTACTTCTAGCTGGTAATGAGTAGTGTGTGGCACTGCGCTGAATCCTTGCTTGTTATCTTGATGGACCCAATTTTTGTTGAATTTTCAGGATGAATAATCGGTCGCCGTATAAAAATTTGCTACTGGATTATTCCTCTTCTACGGTGTCGGGCTGTGCCGTAGTAAAAGTCCGGAGTTACTATTTTGTAGAACCGTTGTTTTCTTTTTTTCGAAGTATTCTCTTCAGGTTCTTTTTGGTGTCGCAGATAGTGCAAGTTTAACTCTCCGTGACAACCGTAAAAACCTAGTCGTTTTGCTACTATACTGACAGGATCGCCAATATATAAAGGTCTAGAGAATATTTTTGTGTTTTTAAAAAGAGCCGTACCTAAAGGTACAGCGTTTTCTTTATTCAAATGAGTAAGTACAAAGGCAATAGTATAACTGCCTAAATATATTCCTAGTTAACGTTATATAGCTAGGTTTATCTAATCATTAAATGGTCCATTAATGGCCACGTTACACACCATCGTAAAACTGGTTTTTTCGGTTTCAGGGGGTCTCGAAACGTGGAGATTTGAAGAAAACCGCTATAGTCAGTTTTCACTCTCATTATGATGAGAATGTAAAAAGGACGCCGGAGAGAGATAGGGAGGATGGATATATGCTCAGTAGTCTCAGTACATTAGATGCTCCAATAAAGAGATCTAGAGAAGCTTGGGGAATAGTGGATGATATGAAGAGGCAAGGGGGAGGTAAAAGTAGGGGTAAGAAAAATAAGAAAGAAATGGGAAGAATGGGATGAATTATGGAAATGGGAGAAAGAGAAGGTTTGGAGTAAATTGGAAAGCATAGAGAACAAACAGAGAGAGAGAGAGAATGAGGGGGAAAGAAAAAGGGAAACGAAATTGTTAGAAGAGAGTGACCATACTAGAAATAAGGAATTAGTGTTAGGTGAATTAGGTAGGGGGTTTCGAAAAAGCGAAAGAATGTGTGGCGAGTATGCATGATCAAAATGAAAGGTTGCGTTTGAGACTGATTGAGGTTAAAAGAAGGATGGAAGGGGAAGAAAGGGTAAAGAGAAAAAAGAATATCATCATTAAGGGCATGGAAGTGGACAGTGAATAGGGAGGTAGTTAGAGATATTAGGAACCTAATGAGAGACATCGGTGCTCAAGTCAGAGTGGAAGGGATAAAGCGACTAGGAGGACAAACGGATGGGAAAGCATGTATGTTTCTAGTAAAATTTGGGAGTGAGGAGGAGAGGCGTGAAGTTCTTGAAAAGAATAAGCTGCTGAAAGGAAGAAAGGATAGAATCGAAGGATATCAGTCGTGGTTCAAGCGGAAAAAAATGTTGTGAATCGAGCGGAAGACATGGGCTGAGAAGAATAAAGGTGGTAGGGTTAGGAATGGGAGAGACATGATATGGGGAAACGTAAAGATCCTCTTGGGTGAGTTGAGAAACAAAATAACAAAAGCTGACACATACTTGTTACTGCACATCCGGATTATTCTGGAACCAGAAGCCTTTTTCAAAGGCGCGCACATCTTGGCTGCGCAAAAGACATGATTTCGTAATACCACTGGAAAAATAACCTGAAAATACATAGGGAATAACTAGTGCGGAAACTCCGCCTGCACTTTTAGTTCCGGTTTATATAACAAAGTTAAATGCTCCCCCCTCACACACACACACACACACACCGCTCTCATACGGCCCTGCTTGCCAAAAGCAAAGAGTGGGGAGAGCACCGACTGCAGGGTCTCTTCCCCAAATCGCACAATGGTACATGTCAGTCTCTCTCACAGCTTACCTCTGGAAGAGGTGGCTACCCTCGGATCCCTCCGGAACGTCTTCCCAACCCCTTTGTGCCAAAACGATGACAAGCCATCAACAACAATATTTGCGAGATCCATTACAGATTTGGCGCATAACAAAAAACCAAGAATTCCCAAAGTTCCAAAAATCCTCCAAGCTGAGAACGGAAGTCATATAATGCAAAGTAACAATGTCACTTTTGGTTACGGGTGTGTTATTCACAAAATTTTGAATTTAGTTAAGGAAAATATTAGAGATGGTAAAAAGTTGTTCTTTCAAATTAAAAATGGTATATTTGTTAGAACTATTAACTTTAACAAAATATCAAATTACCCCGATAAAAAATGTCTGTTGCGTACTCCGTGTAGCTGGATTGCACAAGTGACGGTTCTAAAATAAAAAAAACTAAACCAAAAATCGGCAAAGAATAAGGATGAGTAAAGAAAAATATGGTTCGAAAATAAGATAATAAGTGAAAGCTAAAAAACTAAAGTGCAAAGCAAGAAATTTGAGAAAAAGAGAAGTAAAAGAACGAGAGATACAAAAAAGCCAAGGTGTGTCAGTTTGAACAAATTGGCGCGCAAAATCGTCGTTCACGTGAACGTGCCGGTCTTCAATCAACAAAACGTAGAAACCCATGAGCTAGGCTGTGGAAAAAAGAAAGGATTGGATAGAGAGAGATAATTTTATTAATCAATTTGAGATCAGGAAAAATTAAAAACATACCAAAAATGGCGAATCCAGTAAAAAACAAAAGAGAAAATAGGGAGAATAGAGAAATCCCAGTGATTAGTATTGATCCAGAAAACGCACAGGTGAATATAGCTAGTTTTGACCATGTGAACGGGGAAAGTCATTCTGTTCAAAATAAAAGCAGATAAGTAATAACTCTTAAAGTTTCTTCGATACTTTTTGTCGGCAAAACTGAAAAAAACGGTTTGTAAGCAATGATACGGTATATTATGTGTGTGTATCAAAGTTTCAAACAGTTTCAATAATATTTTCCCAACTTGCGATGATTTGTGTCTTAAAAAGTAATTGAATTTGGGGATAACATTTTTTCAGTTTTTCATGCTTATTATTAAAAATACTTATCCGATGGAAAAGCAGGAAACAGAAAAATTTCCGCCTCATCATTATCTGCAAGCCTATATTTAAAAAAGATCAATTTTATGACTTTTAAAATTTCCGTCCACCGAGACTTTTGGACAATAATTTCACCCGATCTTGAGCGCTGGTCCAGTTTTTCGATCCAGATCCTCAATTAGAATGGGAGACGGTAAAGACAAATCAAGCGACAAGGACAATCCCAAGAACCACAATACCAACTCAAACTCATATAGCATGTAAGATGGCAAGCACACCAAACATAAACAGACAAGATCGTACTTCACGCATACAAGCGATTGGCATACTGTCTCCCAATACAGAAAATACAATAGGTGATTGGCGAGTTGCAGATGAGCATAGTTTTAGATTAGACAATCAGGGTTTAGAAATGAATAAAATAGATACATAAATTGAAGCAAAGAGACAATAACTCGAAAGGTAAGAAATAGACAAAGAGCGATTAGAATCAAGTCATTCAGAAAGAGAAGAAACTCTTAGAAAGGAAAAAGAAAGAATGGAAAAAGAAAGAGCAGAACAATGTAAAATAGGACGTGACAGATTACGAAAAGAAATAGAAAGACAGGAGAAACAAGAAGATCATCGATAATATAAAATTCGAAATTGATTCATTTTTAGAAAGAAATTCTGAATTTTGGAAGGATGCGCAAGAATTAGTCAATTACGAAGAGAATAAAAGTAATAAAATAAAAGAGTTTTCAGTTAAGGTTATACACTTAACGAAAAAATAGATCAAATTTTAATTAGAACTATAAAAAATTATACAAATCAATGTAATAAGTATCGAAATTTACAAGATTCAGTGCATTTTGAAGATACGGAGTTAGATGTAAATGAACAGAGACATGCGTTAGTGAGCGCAAGATCGATAATCACAAACAGTAGACATAGCGGTCAAGGGGACGGGTACTCAGGGTTTCCGAAACTAGTGCAAAGGCAATCAATTATAAGACAATCAAATGCGCCTTACTACTCAGAGAAAATCCTTGACTGATTGTTACTTTATGATACACGACTCAGTCGTGTGTCTGAAAGAAAAAGCTAAATAGATGACTGAGTGTTGTATTGGCACTAGTCATTCGTTTTTCGACAGTAAGCATTCGGTTTGTCCACTCGAACGTCCACACAGTCGTGAGTAGTGCCGTCTATACCAGGCCTGCCCAGAGAGGGGAAATCGACTCAATCGCCACATGTTCAGGTCCACCACCCCGTCCCTCTTCTCAGGTCATGAGGCTTCGGGGGTGGTCGCTCTCGTGAAGTTGAATGAGTACAGGTCGGTGGTGGGGGAAAAATCCCATCTGGCAAATGAGTCGATTTCCCCTATCGGGGCAGGCCTGGTCTACACTACTCTGTACTTTCGCTACACGACTGAGTCGTGTGGACTGAAGGAATGAGTCCTCTGAGCCACCGAATAGCTCCGTTGGTCATAGCGAAAGTTTCCGACCGTTGCCGAAAATTACCGAACACGCTGACATGCATCAGCTGATCGTGAAACAAAACAAAGAAGACGAAGAAGATCGTGAAAAATTATTGTTTGAACGCCTGTGTAACCGGCGTAACCGCTAGCTTTGTTTTCGTGAATTTATGTTTTCGAAAAAGTTTTTGTGCTTTCCGCGGGTGCAGAGTGCATGTAAACTCGTGACTTCGTCGAAATACAGACATTGTAGCTGGTAACTTAATATTTTTCATTTTATTGAACGCGTGGTGCATGGAATTTTTTACTACGTATTTGAAATAAAATAATTTTCAGGAAAAAGAAGTTTTGAATTGAATATAATTTTTTCATGAATTTTAAACTACGTAAATATGAAGTGTTAATGTCTGCAAAAATGAGTGCAATTAAAAATTGCTATTTATACTCAGAACAAAAAGTTTCTCAGTACACTTAATTTAAGGGCCGGATAATATAAGTCGCCGAGCGCTCGAAATGACGTAAAACAATTGTCCAACTTGATAAAAAATGGAAATCGCAAATTTCCATTAACAAAAAATATTACTCAACGCGGCTTGTCAAGGCGCATCTTTTTTCTATCAGGCATTTTTTTTGCAAAATAACTAGTTTTGAAAATAAAAAATGAAAACTAGTTTTTTTTCTCCCGAATAAACGCAATAAAATCAACGTTTAATAAAACTTAAACTGCTGTTTCTATGAAACTAATTGACCAAATCACTTGAAATTCAAACTGGAAGTTCATGACTCTTTACAGAAGCCAATGACATGAGTAAAAATATCGTAGCGATCTATGGTTTAATATTTTCGATCGATGTATCGATCGACCCGGAAAACCGCGTTTTTCACATTTGAAGTAGCGAGGAAGTTTTTCATTTCACAAGTATCGCCAAAAAGAAACATATCTCCCTGATCGTCAACATTTGGCCAAGTTTTAGGCCAAATTTGACATCGATCCGATGAAAATTGTAGCAGCTGCGGATTTTTAAAGAAAAGCTTCAGCGCACGAGGCCGGAGAATCCTGGCGCTTGCGGCATTTGCCTAACGTGAAAGTTTTGCGGACACGTGATCTGTTAATTATAGCACATAATTATTGTTGACAATTGATTCAACGATATTTTCACCCATTTGCAAGCGTTTTGCGAACTATTATGCCCAAAAATTCATTTCTGCAATCCGCAAATTGTCTATTCAAAAGTCGCGGTGGCTCGCGTGCTCCGATAAACAATTGAAAGGCGTCCACAGCTTGTCTTTTGTTTTTCACTTTCGTTTTTTTCTATTATTATATGACACAGTAAACACTAGGGTGGTCCAAATTTATACCTGTAAAAATTCGACTTTCGATTTTTTGTGGTACCCCCCCCCCCCA